>LUCH01004749.1:0-14362 GCA_013368495.1 Paragonimus heterotremus | reverse complement strand
GATGATACACCGAAAACGAGCTTGTTCGCCACGTTTTGACTTCTGATGAAATCTCCGGGTATATTTGAACAGCTGATTCATGATGTGTTATTAGGCCGACAGCGTGAAAAAAGGGTAATCAAAATTATGCGCTGGAGTACCAGCCGCACGATTGCCATAGCCAGGGTGATAGAAAATGCCATTCTGAAGGTTGGAACGTTCCAGTCTTTCTTGATTTTCTCTTTTTGTTTTCGACCGGACGTAAGGGATACGTTGCGCTGATCCGTTATGAGTATGAAATGTCGACCCGGAAGAAAATACTGCCATCTTTTAAGGTTTTCTACGGTAGCGTAGACTTATTTTCTTGTCAATATAATGCTTGCCTTTGGAAGGTGCTAGAGTTCTGAAGAAAAATGCAACTGGTCATCCATTCTGGTATGACGTTGCGGCGATGGTGATACCTGATGCGGCAGTTTCAACTGTCAGGGGCACTTCCGGTTCAATGGCAACAGACATTGAATTTTGAATCCGTTTCTCAAGATTGATAAACGAAGCCAGGTCTTCTTCAGGAAGAGAAAAGATCTGGGTTCTGACGAACATACTGATTTTGTCTGAACATTGTGGGATCCATTAAGCGAACATGTCATTAGCCCTTAGTCGTGCTTTGAGGGTTGACTGTGGCTGGTAGCTCTTTCAATGGTTGGAGACGTTCGGGATCCGTTTTAATGACATATTTTGAGAGTTCGTAACTCAAAAATTCGTTGTTACGCGTGCTCTTAACACTTTTGCTGGTTGAGATTGGTTCCGTACGTGCGGGTGGTGCTGAAGAATTGTAACATTACGATCATGATCTTCGTTTGAATTGCCGCAGGTAGTCAGATTGCCCGAGTAAGTGAAGGTCCCAGACGATTTGCCTTTTTGGATGATTTTGTCGATAGTATTTTGGGACGCTGACATACCGTTGGCGACAACGAAGCAAATACTAGCAAACTGATAAGGACGACCGGCGACTTCGTATGCAGTGTAGATATTTTCTTTCTTCTTGATGGTCATCTGATGGTATGCACTCCGGAGATCAAGAGTACTGAACACCTCATGGCAAAAAGTGTTCTGAATAAGACAGTCAATCCGCAGCAAGGGATAGGCGTCTAGGTAGGTGAATCGATCGATTATCTGGCTGCAGTGCACCACCATTCGACGCTTTTGCCCCTTTGTTGGACATCAGCTCTCCAAGGTTAGGTAGAAGGTTCATTAATCCCGGCGTTCAATAGTTTTTCAGTTTCGGGTTTGATGAAGAGTTCATCGGATAAACAATAGCGTCTGGATTTGGTGACCACTGGTTGACAGTCAGGTGACAGATGTTGAAACAGAAACGGCGGAATAACGGACATAGCAAGCATGTTGCAAAGTGAAAACAGTGGTTTGGATCCAGAAAAGGGTATTTCGACGCACTTATGTCTTTTGAGAAAGTCATGTCCTAGTAGTACATCAGTACACAGATTGTTGAGAAGTGACAATTTGATGGAGTTGTATGACATTTATTTGAAACAAATAGAAACGAAACAGTGACCGAGTGTGAAACTGGATAAAGTGGTAGATGCCATAGTGATCTTTTGACAGGAAGAATGGATTTTCCATTGATGTGCCCGAACAACAGAATGAGATATGTAGCTTTCCGAACTGCCTGTGTCAATGATAGTCTGTAGCCGAATGGCGCTCAGGTAAATCTTGACAACAACATCCGGCAAGCACGTCGGGGCCGCTGAAATTGTGACAAGCGATAGTTCAGATTCCACTTTTGCCGCAGAATATGTAGTTTCAGAAGACAGGGGCACCTGTTCGTAGTGCCTTTTCTTTCCACAGCGTTTACAGATAGCATCACGAGCTGGAAATTGCCTCCGCAAGTTTTAGCGTGATCCACAGAAGTAGCGCAACGAACCGAACTGCTTTGGAAAGTTGCCTGTGACTGCCGTACATTCGATGTCATATGAAGTTGGGATGAGCCTTTGAGGGTACTTTTTGGCTTGTGGCGACACGGTGCAGGGGAGCTATTTATTTTAAGGGAGTAATTACTGTTGGGCTAATTTTGAACGTCTAGTCACATGTTAGGCTGAAGGAAGGCCCAAGGGTTTATGTTCAGGTCGTCGCGGGCGAATTGAATGAGAGTTTAAACCACAAATCACGGGCAAATTCTTCACGATACAAGTCAGCAGAGACTGCTTGGAAATTACGGTCCGAAACCAGCATTTTGAGTTTCTGGAAGAATTCACTCAGACTTCGCCCGTTCTCTTGCTTAGCAATGGACAGGACATTTTGAATGAAAACTGCATTTTTTGTTCAAATGTAAAGATTTTGGGGTGTACACATGGTTGTTTTGTAGGAGTATAGAGGACTGGAACCGTGATTATCCTCCACAATAATTAAACCGGTAAACCGAAATAATGGACAACGACGTTTATTGCAGGTAGACTGGGAAGATGAACTGCAAGCGAAGTACTACCTACAGCAAAACAAGACCAATTGGCTAACAAGCCACCGGAAGTTACTGCTATGGCTTTGGATGGCCGAACAAGCGAGAGAACGCAGACATGCAGTCAAACAGTGCCAATAATGCCAACGGTCAAAATAAACGGCAACATAGTTGGAATGCATGCCAACCCATGAGTGTCTCTACAGAAGTCACATTCCGCGATGTGTTTTCATGCAGATGAACTGACTAATTAACGAGATTGGCCAATGCGTCTGTTTCAAGCGATTTTATAGCAGAAAGGAAGTTCTCGAGTGTCTTCCGCCAGTGAAGCCAATGATCGGTTGCAGTAGGCGGGTGAGAGTCTGCTTAGAAACGACCAGGACGCCGGTTACGATCGGCTGCTTTACAGATAGATTAAATTGTGATAACCCAAAATTTATGCTTAACTGACTATAACTAAAAGAGAACGGGTGGCTGGGAAAATAGGCTTTATACAACTCGTAAACAAGCCATACAACTGAAATGCAAAGTAGATGCAGTGATGAATGATTAATAGTGAAAAAGAAGGAAACGATATGAGTGCACAATAATGAGCAATCTGATGAAAACTTTTATCTCTTGATGTTGCTAGACGCGGGAAAGCACTTATTGGTTCTTGGTGGATATTGAGCGCTACGAATGCATGGGATGAAGCTTACCAACGGGCGGACCCGGACAGATATTCAAATAACTTTCCTAACGTCAGATAGGAAACTTCGATTAATCCATCGCTCACAGTAGTGTCAGCCATCGCAACAACTGACTTTAAGTACCTACTTAACGACTGTTTGTTGTTGGTGTTTCCGGAAATGATTTAGGGCTTCTTTTGTGTCGAAGAAGGGTATGGCTTAGTTCTTCTTTCTTTTCTTGTTAGTATTGATGTGTTTGTCCCCTTGCACGTGTCTGTGATCCCGTTGCAGTAGTTTGGCTGTTTGCTTTAGTTTTCGGTTTCTACTGACGGTTTCCCTGAGCGATCTTCTTTCCTACTGTAGTGGTCATTTTTTAGAGGCAAGCCGTGTTCCGACGGTTATGATTCAGAATGAGGTATGTGGTGGCATTAAGCCCGGCATTGAACTTGTATACAGTCGTTGAGCATGCTACACTTGCCATAGACTATGTAATCACCTTATTCCGTCTGTGAAAATCTCTCAATCAAACAGAAGTGAAGCATTCGTTTTCCCCAATTGCCGCGGGCAGTGGGATATTTCCAGCTCATGTGGATATTATTGTCAGTCGCCGCGGGTTCTGTGAGCTGGAATAAATGGGACTCGATCTATCACGTTTGCAAGAAGCACATCGTGAGGCATGTTTAAGCGTTACATTATGACGTTTGTAGCGGTTGGTTCCATCGTGCTTACGCTGTATTAACTATCGAACTGTACAACTGTTTCAAGAGGAATGCTGTGTTTGATCTGTAGTCTTGTTGTTGTAGCTGCCCCTTAGAATTTCCTGAGAGATCGTTATAACAACAGAACTTCATCCGACAAAAATTAAGCTATACGGCTCACTTTTTTGTCACTGGTTTGTGGTGAGATTTTACATGCCGTGGTGAAGTATGCTTATTGATCACGACTGTATACGGTGTTTCCTTCTGTGTGTGAATTCTGTACTTTTCCATCTTACGCGCTAAATGCGAGATGCCTTCCTTTTGCATGTTTAGATTTCGTCGGTCTTGTTAATATATAGGGTATCGCGCCTTTTGCCGGCTCCTGTGATACTGATATCGGGAAACCCATTAGACTTGGATTGGAACGTTGTAAGAGTGTTCCAACACTATCTCAAGTGTTGTCCCATGGACTCTAGATTGATCCACTCAAGATGGCCACTCTCCAAAAGCCTTACGAATACGATCTGTGCCACCCAGTGCACCTGACACGTCAGTGAAGATGTTCACTGAGAATGAAACTAGGTACAAGAATTCCTTTTGCCTGTGACACTAATAAGCCGATATTTCTGCGGGTTGCTGTTGGTGCGGTGGAGACGTAGATGTGCAAGGAACAAATCCAGAGGAGGAAGGTATCTAGCTGTCAGCCAAAAAGCGTATTGCTTGTAAAAAGATAGATGATTGACAAAACGTTTCAGATGCCCGTTTTCACTGGCTAACTCGTTTCAAACCTCGTAAACCTCATGGAGACAGAAACATCTGAACCGCTTCCGGCGGCCTCAGTGTATACATTCTCACCCAAACTGAGCTGTGTTATTGCGGTTAAGGTTCCCAAACCGAGCGAAGTTAAACCACAGAGGCGGCTTAACCGTAACCTCGTTAAACTTCAGTTGGCTTCGGGGAATTAGCTGCAAGCGTGATCATAAGAGCTACGTCCAGAAGCTCACCCTCGGCCACTGAAGGCAGTGTTCGCGTCTGCAAAAGTAGCCACAACAATACTTCAGCGCACGCACTGATTGGACAATACACTCGAGCCTTACGTGGCCCCTTTCTGGAGGACTGGTCACATTTCAGGACGACCGTGGTAGAATTACGTGGGCGTGTTACTAGTCGTCGGATGTCGTGACCAAATTTGGTTCTACCATTCTTTGCCGGAGAAAATGTCTGTCAGTGCTATTCCAACTAGGAGGTGGTCTTGGTGGCGTGACCATAAGTGGATTGTCACGCCTGATATCGCACACCGACATCTGTATTATGTTGAACAAGTGAGAAAAGTAGGAACGTAGGGCTGGTCATTATCACTGGACGCTTATAACATTCACGGAGACACGGCTCATGGTCTCTGACTCGGACGCGTAAGTACTTTTTCCACGATACCAACTCTTTCGTTCATACATGCAATGTAGAAGTGAAGTGTCCCTGTGCATCCGAAAGAGTATTCCAGCTACGGTCACAGCGACGGCCACGGACACGAACGATTAATACGGAAGTCTGTGGTGTAGAACAAATTTTTTTTGGATCTTGTGGGACGGTGCTTACCCACTAGAGGCCTAGATCGTAGTAGGTCTCCCTACTGAAGGAGCTTCAAGTTTACGCCGCTGATGGTCATTGTCTCGTCATGGACGATTTCAGTACGTCGCAGTTTGATTGGGAAATTCAGTGGTGTATGTATTATACAGATGTATGCACTGAAAAAATGTTGATGTCTCATTAAATTTGTTTGCACCAGCACATCTGCATGTTTATGACATGTATCGGTATTCACTTTAGCCGAGTCGGACATCGACTGTCTGGATCGTCTTCCATTGCAGGTAAGTAGTCCGCATTATTTGTTGGATAAAACCCAGTGCGAGAGCAGTAGGGCTGACAGTAGGTCAAGCTGTTTGTCGATCACCGTCCTCTGAGATGCGAGAAAAATCAAACTTCGTTGGGTAGACGGATGAAAATGACTCAGACATTCACAATCAGTAGATGTGAATAAAATAACATTAATCGAGGTCTTTGCCCTAACTCGGTATTCACGGTTTCTATGCGGAGGTCCTCTATGGTTATATCAGGAGCTGGGGACATGTTTCCCCCACCAAAATTTAGCTCAGAAACAGTTTCGGGCAACCGAATGCGGATACGAACGTTACAGTATTCGAAACTAAGGTAACAGATTGAAGATCACGAGATGCACAGTGTGCAAGACTCTCCTGGCAACGCATTCGATGGCAACCTCTGACAGGTTATATGTACACTTGCGAAAGTTGACGTGAAAAAGTACAGGGATGCCTGAACCTGTCATAGAGCCCGCGGGGATGTATAAACGGCGGAGGTAAAAGCGGAATCCCTGGTGCTACGATAAACACCGTTGAAACACATCCGATTCCCCTATGTGCTTCTTAGGTCTCGACGTTCATCGCACAGAGGAGCGAATAAGGGGAGGTTGCGATGAAACTCAAAATTCTTAGTCCCCAGAAGTTGTCCAGCCCAGATGGTTTGCATCAATTAGTACTAGAGAAAATTACGAATGTACTTTCAGATGCACTAGGGGGAAATTCAACTGTCTTGGCAACAGGATCGAATTCTAACCGGCAGGTGGTCATCGGCTGTAGAAATTATTCTGATAGATTGATTATTTTAATGGCGCCTATTTGAAAACCTGAGGAGGATGACGCTTTGTGTCGGGTAGAGTCATAGTTCTTTGTCCTTGGACCTGCAAGTTCTCTCTACTGAACATGGGTAATCCGCCCGTAAAGTCGCTCATTCTTAAAGCCACCAGTGTTTACACGGTGCATGCAAAAACAAGACGTACTTGGTACAGAGCACTGCCTCGGTAATTTTTTTATATATGTCGCGGTGTTGTATGCACGTCAACATTCCGCCCAAAATTACCTCCCTATGAACACAATCAACGTAGAAATTCCGCGTAGTAAAGGGTAAAATTAAGATCAGTACGCTGTATTTTGAGATTAGCTGGATTCTGCCACCTACGCACGGCTGCTGCTCGATGTCTCCTAGTTGTCCAATCAGGTTTCTGTAATTTTACCAAGTAACGGCCGGTAAAGCAGGGTGTGGGGACTGACCGATATATGTGGTTTTGTCGATTGGATGGGTCTGTAGGACCGTATGGCGTGGTTGTGGCCAGCGTCACATGACGCATCCATTAGTGAGCTAGTGAAGCTGTTGAAGCGGACTGTTTGTGATCGATACGTACACCGGTTGTTGACACGCACCTGGGGCTCCAGTTATCTAAGTGAGTTGCTGGCTGTTCATTTGTCCTTATTTATATGTTTTAGGTTGCTGATAAACCTGTTCAACTTAGATTAACGCGTACTATCCCAATGTTCATTGCAGGGAATGTAAAATGTATGAAAGTCGTCGAACATATAAAAATTCAATACAGTTACCATCGAAGAGGACTGTGAATCGTTGGAAACGGCGATGCATACGAGCGGCAGATTCCACTGACCGGACTGAAGCTGGCATCCTTACAGCAATACCGATGAACGGTAAGCGTTCGTTCATATCTTACTTTCTCTTTAGATGACGTTGCTTACATTGATACAGGTGCTACCAGTCCCTCAGCCGCATGTGATTCAGACGAAAGTGGAACAGTCTCCAAAGTGATGGAGGGTTTGAAAGAATGGGTATCAGAATATGAGATTTCCAGGAGAGCAGTTACAGCTCTGTTGCGAATAATCAACCCTTTAGAGAGGACTATGCCAACTGACGTGCGTTCTTTGTTGGGCACACCGCGAAACTGTCCCTCGAAGTTGATAGCTGGTGGTAATTATGGTCATTTCGGCTTCCAAACCGCTCTGTCATGCTTGCCGTATGACACATCATTGAGCAATGCTGACGAAGTAGCAATCCAGTTGCATATTGATGGCGTTGGACTATTCAAGTCGTCGAAGTTGCAGTTATGGCCAGTACTTTGTAGATTAGTTAAGCCTGTGGCTACCACCCCTTTTATGATAGGCGTTTTTGCTGGTCGCAGCAAATCCTTGAATGTGAACGAATGTTTGGCAGATTTGGTCGCTAAACTGTGTACTCTGACATCAGAAGGAGTTCTTGTCGGTAGCCTGGAACGTAAAAGGAAGTTGACAATCGGCAGCGTTATTTGTGACACACCAGCTAGAGCTTTCGTGAAACGAAAGCCAGAGCATACTGGTTACGCCAGTTGTAATCGTTGTACGCAAAAAGGGATAAATGTTGTCCACAATGTTATCTATCCCCTAACATATTGCCCTATTCTCACAGACGAATCCTTCTGGTGTGCCAGAAAGCACAGGCAATCTCCTTTTGAGGCCCTCCCTTTGGATATGATACACCACTTTCCGTACGACTACATGCACTCCGTGTGCCTCAGTGTAGTACGAAGGCTAGTATCATCGTGGCTTGAACCCCCTTATAACAAAGGAGTGCGTTTGAAGATGGGCATCACTGACAACGTTGACGTCAACATAACAACCTGCTCCCGTGTACTAAAAACGACTTCCCGAGAGTATGTCGTAGATGGCTGGGGTTCAAAAATTGGAAAGCCTCTGAGTTTAGGCAGTTCTTTTTGTACATCGGACCTTGGGTGTTGAAGGAAACCATACATAAGCAGCAGTACTCCAATTTCCCGGACTTATCCATTGGAATTTACACTTTTCTGCATCCGAGTTTCAACCGATCGTTGCCTGAGTATGCAAGTTCGTGTATGAATTTTTCCATATAAACGGGACCGGTGAAATCATATATAACGTTCATTCTGTGGTACATTTAGAGGATGATGTCGAAATTCATAGCGAACTTGACAGGTTTTCTGCCCTTCCATTTGAGTGATACATTTACCACGTTAAGCGTATGCTACATTCCCCTTATAATCCTGTGGCGCAGCTGTATCGCTGGTGGAAAGAAGAGAGTACTATGACGAAAGTGACGGAGATTGAGCGCTTGTTACATGTGGAAGTCCACGGCAAGGAACGCAAGACTCCGACGTTGCGCCTTAAAACTTCATTTATTCCAGCGGCTAGTCCGAATAATGTAATTATTACATACAATCTGCCCCGCATTGTTGATGACATTGACAATGTTGATGCGATTCGCCCTATTCTTTACTGTAGACGGTACCTAACTAGCGCTGACTTCTGGGTGCGTGGTCTTGCATCGTCTACTTTGTACATATCCCAAGTAAATGACGTCAGTGACCAACTGATTAGTGTATTTTTTTCTGATGAACTATTTAAATGTGTTCTTTTCCCGTCCCCATCCGGTTCACTTGTTATCCCACTTTTACACACTTTCAACAAAACATCAATAAACATGAGCCACTGAAACCTGTTTGTGTGTTCTTCTCCTGATAACGTGAATTATGTTGCCCACAACTAACGACATGTTTTTCACTTTCAGATATGGACGTGAGGAAGGGTTATTGCGCGGTAAAATTTCAGGCCGATGACAACGAAGATGTTGCCGTCATCAGCAACACCTGGCTTGACGCTGCCCAAACAACAGCGGTCATTGCACGACTCCGTGGAAGTGCGTACTACAGGTATGCGCAGAACCACTTACAGCCGAAAGCAGACGAACCGAAGTTAGCAGTTACCCTACTAGTTACTACACGTAAGTAAGATTATTTCATACCAAGCGCACAACATTTCATTGCAGTTGACCTTGAACATGCCAGGGAAATGGAAGTGAAGTACACTTCCGATGACTTACCTTCAAGTGATGACACCATCAACATGGGTTTACCTTTATAATGTCCAATGTAAGTTGATCCTTAAAGATGGTTGTCATATTACCAGTAAATAACCGCGATTTGCGGACGATAACAGCGATGAGAACCCTAATGCAAAAAGAAGAAAAGTGGAACGTACTCCTGCCACTTATTCAATTCCATCATGCAGCACCGGGCATCAAAAACCTATCGGCTGCATAGCATACGGTGCTCAGACAGTTATCAACAACAACGGCAATAAGAAAGCATTACTTCCATTCTTAATGCTTGTAGGTAATGATTTACAAGAAAGAGTAACGAAGGCTGATCTACGAGAGTTACGTTCGTACTTAAATGGTGACAAAATTCATCCCGCACCCGATGAATTTCCTTAGACCTATCTCGTAAAATGAATGTAAAACTGAACGTATTACGTACTACAATGGAACAGATGATGACAGAAATAACACGGTTAACAAATAAACATTAACCGTGCTTACCGCTACCTGTAACGTCAGTGACACAGTTACAGGAAATCGACAGGAATAGGTTAGATACAAAATTTCATTCCGCACTGGTGAGTGCGAAGATTTGCGACTGTCTTACGTTCTTTTAGGCTGATTAGTTTGGGGTAAACAGGGCCCCAAATGTTGGGGTTTTGTTTGGGAACATGATGGAACGACTAATGACCAGGGCGGTCGCAGGGCAAATAACGTATTCCGGTGCACATCAAACGTTCGCATTCAAACGAACACAGTTGAAAGCACTTTTACTAGGTAAGACCCACTATATTGCCTTCATTTGTAACGCACCTAGGGCAGATACACGAGAGGACGGAATACGCTGCAACCCCTGACAGCACACTGAATGAATACTGTAAAGGATGGTTGCATTGTGCGCGGGACAAACGGCTTGTACAGTATCCGTGCCCACCACACACTGAAGACGTAAGTAAAGTATGTGTGCGGTAATATCAAAGTATTTTTACTTTTCCAGGAAAAATGTGGACAGTGGATCTGGACGAAAATGTTCTGGACCACGATGAAAATTAACGTCAAACATATTGTACAGGTTGTGTAAACAGATTCCTTTAATACACGTTATATCTTATTTATACTCGTTGTTTCTCTATCAGTGGCGTTTTGCGAAAGACCGTATTCGAATTAGAATACCTTCAAATATTGATTAAGTTTTATGGCCAAAGGGGGGCTGTGGGGATGAAAATGAGATAAGGGTACGCGGTAGGTCATTAATCGGGGAGAAATACTGGTAAGAACAGCTGATTTGAGCGTGTATTTTATCGAACTGCTATTGGTCCGTACAACTCCTTTCTGTGATTGGCTAAAAAAAACGGCGTGAAAAACGCTTTTGCTGTGGACACGGTCCTTTTTCCATTACGATTACACTGGATTGGTCGCTTGGCAAAAAGAGCGGAAATATGAGTGAAAAAAGGAATTGTACTCGCAGGGTTATGCGCCTAAGTAACTCTTTTGGTTCAACTTTTCCTTGTCGATATCTGAACTGCCCTTGAAATCCATTCTAGAAAATGTGCATGAAATGCTTCAGTAAAATCGATGAAAGTCGATGAGGTCGGATATGTGTTGTCTGGGTGATGACTGTGACGTTTTGGCGAATGTTTCCGTCTATGTACCTTAGAGTTTCATTCGTTCCAGGCGACGGACAGTTGCTGAATCGCAGTGACCAGTAAAAAATCTACAGCCGATAGCCCACTCTCATTCCAACGGAGTGGAAAAGAACAGTTGTCTGTCCTGTATATCGGGATGACAGCCGAAATCTGCCATCCAGCTAATTAACCCACGAGCCTTACCTCTACCGTTGAGATTGCCATCGAGTGTCTGATGGACAGGGTGCTGTGGATGTATCCATAGGCAAACAAATTGCCAAACCTTTGTTAACAAGGTCGATGGCGTAGGGTATAGCTACATGGTCGTAGTCTGTGAGCGTAGTAAGCTGCACAAAGCATCATGAGTTCACACCTGTATTGATTGGGACGCAGCGTTGAAGGCCTCGGGCTTATCGACGCAAGAATCTGGACATTCTGGCTCCTGGCCGTCACATGTCCTGTGTGTTGAATTGAATTGATTAAAATAAATTCCTGCTTATTGTCTCCAAAACAAGTTTCAAGAGGTCGTCTAGTAGTTCGGAATGTATGCAGGATGATTGAGAAAGCTCCTGCTGATTTTGAAAAAGTGCACAGTTACAAGACAATTATAGCAGGATGTAGCGGGATACAGCTTAGAAGTTGGCCGATATGAAGGACTCATTAGACTGTTGTAGTCGGTATACGTCATTTTAAATCTGTAGCAATATAAGCGGTCGCGTGCGCTTTGTGCAACTGACTGCACTCACAGACTACAACCGTGTGGCTATATATAGCCAACGCTCGGGTCGATCCTTCGTGGCCGATCTGCTGTTAACGGGAAAGCATTGGGTTGAGACCGTGCCTAGTGGTATGCTAACAGATGCCATCTTTGTGAACCTCAGCAAAACTTCCGAGAAAGTTCCATATAGATAGCCCCCAGGCAAGTTTGAAACATTAGGTGTCATCGGTCATACCTTAGAGTGAATGTGGAACATCATTTGCAATCACTATAACGTACTTATGGTGCGTGGGATCCCTTCCTCTTGGCAAGAGGTGTCTGGCATGACTATTTAGGGCTCATTCCAGGGCCCACCACTCTTTTTGGTCCTCATCAGTCATCCCGTCTAGTAATTTAATCACCATGTTTAGTATATGCTGACTATCCGAAAGTCTGGCGCACCAAATACTCGATAGAAGATCGGGATACCCTGCAGATTGATCCTGGCCTGCTGGTAAATGGACCTCCAAGTGTGCTCTGTCGCTGAACTTCCAAAAGTGTGCGTACACACATTGGGTAGACAAATGGGATGTGTGTCTACCACTTAGATGGTCGTTTATTGAGACAGGCGGAAAGTGAGCGCGACCGAGTTGCTGTCTCACCATCACTTAAGACGCGGTGCAGTACGGACAAGACCTGCACATCAGCACATGATGTACTGGTAACAACTTAGGGATCTTCAGCAAGCTCTCGCTTGGAAGCTAAATCAGTGTGTTCACCACGCATGTCAGACCACTTCGGTAGTATGGGGAAGCGACGGCCCGTCCGTTCACTGAAGTGCGAAAGCTCGGTAGATTTCAAAGAGCAGCCACGAGGGTTGTGGCTGGAATGAATAGGAAGAGTTATAAGGAGGTACTAGGTCTTAGTATGTATATCCAAGGCTGCAGGCGTGTGAGGGGAGATTTATTATTGGCACGTAAACTACCTCACCAAGCTGTAGATTAGGAAAAGGTCTTCCATGTAAAGACTGACTGCAAAATAAGCAGGATTCTCCCGGCGAACAAGCAATCCCGGACAGTGGGCAATAGTATTACCAGAGGATCGTGTATTTACGGCTGATAGTCGGGTCCCCTTATAAAATATCACAACTCTGGCGGTACTACGACGTGGCATACGTTACTCCGCCAATAAAACGTCTCAGATACCTCCTCAAAGGTAGCACGCAGGTTCCCCGAATAGCATGCTATCTTTCTGACATACTTTCTATATGGCGTATGGACATGTCAAGTCTCAACCAGCTGTCGATAAATCCCAGGGAAAGCGCACGAATAGCCTTCGTGATAATCGGTTCCAATGGGTACGCGTATTCCGAGTGGCTGCACTCCGTTCGAAGGGCTTACGAACCAATTTGGTCACCGGCCCCCAGCAAGCATCGCAACAGTCCCGTTGGCTTTGGGCTCTCTGATCAGACAGATCTACTGCACCAGATCCGCCGTCGTTGATGAGCCCTCAAACTACTGTGCTGTTTCTGTCACAACCTTCTGCAGGGTGTACTGGACATCTTGGATGAACTCCATCCGAAGGGCATATACACTGAACCAATACTGGTCACCGGACCCCGTGCTCCACCCTCCGCCCTGTGAGTTAGGTTTCTTTTGAACCAAAGACTCCAAGTTGTACCTTTCACTCCAGCCTTCTTCGGCTTGGGCCACCAGAAAGTATTACGCTGACAACTGTGAACTCACTAATGTGCACTAGTAAGCAATTTTGTGTTATCTTCCTACTGTAACTCTTTGACATAGATGCCGGCGATCGGCTTTGCTCCCATGTCACTTTTCTGCACCAAACCAATTTATCTCGTTTCCCCCCCTTTTGTTACACAACTCTATTTAGTGACTTTCCAGTCTTTTTCAGACACCCACCAGAGACTTGCTTCACGTGCTGCTGGTGTCGGAAGGCGTAGCCGAAATGTTAGTGTGTGAAATGCAGGGTTTCCTTGACTTACGCAAGCCACTGACCAAGCCGGTGTTGGAATTTCCTCAGGATCCTTTGCAGAGAAGGCGCTACTGAATACTCGTCAACAGCCGTCTTTACGTTGTCAGACACGAGAGTACGGTTAATGCATCCTATTTGTTGTTGTGACATATGCCCCGACCTATACTGCTACCTCTTACCGATACTGCTACCTTGACGAGGTGGTCGGGATTGTGTACTGTTTTGATCCGGCGGGCTATGCTGACTAGGACTCCGGTCCTTCCAGGTGCAACTTTGTCAGACAGGCCAAAGGAGAGCAGCCAGACGAAAAACAGTTGCACTCATAGGATTGTATGTCGCACTATTGATCGCGTAGGAGTGCTTAGGTAGTGAGGCACGATCGTATACAGCATAACCATTTTCTAAGTTGCAGCACTGCTGTCTTCCATATCAGGAAGAAGGGGGTTAGAAAAGTTACCCTTAAACAAAGAGCACTCCGATCGCCC
>LUCH01004748.1:17752-46899 GCA_013368495.1 Paragonimus heterotremus | reverse complement strand
ACAAACAACCGAGCTGTAAGTGAAAGTAAGGCGTCATCAGCAAGACAGCTAGCTTCCTTACGGCTTTCACTGCCCCGCGGCATTAAGTACACTCTCTTCACAGACAACTCGGACAAACAACGACAACACTCACGTCACTGAACTCGGTTACCCGCCATCTCACCTAACGTCTCAAGCCACTGACTCTGCGAGTCGCGAGGGCACCAACCCGGAAGGCGAACCCCATCTACAGTGACCAACCCCTCCCTGTCGTGAACCATTTCACTTGTCTACGACAGGTCATCATCTGTCCACCTCGCACCTTACGCCAATCGGTCGAAGCGTCGGCAAACAGTGCTTGGTGTGGCAAGCGATTAGCTGGGATCCTTAGTACATGACCTAACCATCTAAGTCTGTACAAATGTAGTGACTGAATAATAGAACTCGTTTGACAATAAATGCCAAACACCCGCCTCCTAACCTCCTCGCTGCTTACTCGCTGGTGCCACCTGACATGAACGACTGAATGCAGACATCGGTGGTCGCATACCCGGAGGCGGTTCACGTCCTCTAACCTCAGCGGCCAGGTCGCCATCGGTGTTTTAGATTTCCGAACACCTCCCTAGCTTTGGAAATACGCGCCTCTATTTCATTCCCTACACCTCCACCGTCGCCCCTAATGCAGCTTCCCAGATATACAAATGGGTCAACAACCTCCATGACTTCCTTATCTAACATTAAATCTGCGTTGTTATAGCAATCTTACAGAAGCACTTTGCATTGTGAGGTTGCGAAGTGCATTCCGAAGTACTCAGCAGAACGGCGTCCACACTGGCATCTTTCGAGTGCCACAGACAGTCCTCCATCATTTCGTCTATGACGAAATTGAATAAAATGGTGAAAGGGGACAGCGCTGACATACGCCGCTCATGGTGCTGAAACTGTCAGATAATTCACCGTAAACCCTAACCTGAGCTGAAAAATGGGAATTAGGTGCCGACAATTTGTTCACTTACTTGGTCGGTACACCTTGGCGTTTAAGTGACTCTAAAAATGTAGAACGATCCACCGAATCGAACGCACCTTTATAGTCGAGGAATACGGCGATTGTGGGCCGGCGGTACACATAGCGCTGCTCCAGAATTTGACGGAAGGTAAAATTGTGATCTATACATCCCCGTCCAAGATAAAATCCTGACTGTTCTCCTCTAGTCTTTACCTCACGAGCTGTAGTGATTCGACGAAGTAAAATGGATACCAGAACACTAGGAATGACTGGGGTAATACTAATTCCCCTGTGGTTTTCGCAAGAGCTCCTGATACCTTTCTTGAAATTAGGAACTACTATCGCATGACCCCAGCACGGAGGAATGATCTCCGTCCTCCATACAAGTTAAAACACCTGAGTCAAGGCTCTTACTAGTGCAGTGGAGATAAGCGATCGTATTATACTACTCATACCGCAGCTATTCAATAGCAGATGCAGAGCATATATTTTGACATTGTACAAGCCACAGGAAGAATGCAGGAAGGATCATCAAAGTGCAGCATCGCTCATAATGGTCCCTGTTACTTAATGGAACTGAGCGTTGACGTCTGTGGGAGCCGATACGGTCTGAGTTCGAATACCACCTGTAAATGAGTGTTTTTTTCGCCTGGTTTTGTTTAAATGCTTAACCCATGTATTGCTTTGTTGAATAAACAACCTTTGTGCCATCCGCGTTCTTGGATCACAACACTAGAATTTCTCCTCCCTCTTTAAAAAGTGTCGCAACGATATTATCTGGACGAGCAGCCCTATTACGTTTGAGAGCCGAGATGCAATTGCGAACCTCAGTCTCAGTGGATGGTTCCAAATCTACCGACCAAGGTGCTACGTCACAAGTTTGTGGCGGTAGCACAATAGAAGCAGGAGGTCACTTAAATTAACTCTCAAAGTGTTCCGCCCAACGCTCTAACCTACTGGACTTATTATAAATTAGCATGACATCTGCCTCACTGATAACTTCACTGACAGACGGTCGTTTGGGACCAGTAGCACGGATCAGCTTAGAGTTTGCCGATGTTCCCTGAGGCAAAGGCGGTTTCCATTTCTTCTTCTCGGTAATTCACAATTTTCGGAGTAGCATTTTGCACTTTCGGCCTAATGTACGCTGCGAACTGGGCACCATTTTTTTTGAGACCCTCTTCCGACACTAAGTGCCAATTGCCTCAACTCTACCACATTTTCTGCATTGGTGTATACTAACAGAACACTGAAGATTCTTTGAGCTCAGGTACGTGCGCAAGTATCTCAGTGACCGGTGATCAAACGTAACCGTCAACAATGTACTTTCGAGATGGTTCTGAGCAAACGGCGGTATGCCACCGGGCTCCACGTTAGGACATCGCTTCATTCGCGCTGGAAATCCTGTAGACTAATTAACGTGCTAATAACACGGTAAGTCGGCGCACAGTGTAAAGTATAATGAGGAATGAACGTTTTGAACCAGGGGGCTGCCGAGAACCCGCTGCAACTTAATGCCACCAAGTGTTGGGTACTTCACCATTACCACTAATACCGTGCTAAGCGCTTGCCTGGAGGCTGCCGTTGAAGTACTACTATTCGTGAATGGGACCTGAGAAGGATCAGTTTAGAGTATCCCAGCGACCTCAAACCGTACTACGATGCATATTCAGAAGCAACCCAGTTACAAAAAATCCTGGCCTCCAATGGACTCATACTACCAAAAAGAACAGAATGCTCAGAATTGGAAAATGCTCTACCAGTCCAGCTGCGAAGCCGTATAAAGAACTTACATGTTTCTTAGTCGAACTCAGTTGCACACACATCCTAATGTATCACATAAAATTCACTGAGTTATCTGGAGGAACGGCTGCCTACCGGGATTGCCAAATAACTCAATGATTAGAAAGACGAGTTTGGCACTTGAGTCGCTTGCTCGACTCTGAAAACATTTACATCTTGTTGAGAAGATACAACGAACAAAGTGGGTCACATAACTCTGAAACATAATTCTCGGACAGGCTTCTCAAACTGGAGGTAATTCTTGATGTATTATAGAGTTGTCTGAATTTGTTTAATTCTGATCTGTAAAGTTTGCCATCAATCACGGTTGGCAGTATCTGCTTTCGGATTAATTTATCACAGTAAAGGACACGTGCATATAACTTTCATCTCAAGGGGTTTACGATGCACCGCTTGATGTTCCACTCATACCATGTATCTCATGTAAGCCCGAAGAGGAAAACTTTGAAGCAGAGTGAGTGCAACCTTAGTGTAGTGAGGTGGAGTGATCGTACTATACTACTCACACCATTGCTATTCAGTAGTGGGATCAGAACATGGATTTTGACATTGAAGTAGTTGCAGGAAAAATACGAGAAGAAACATCGGAGTGTAGCATCGCACGAAATGGTTCTTGATACGTAAAAAAACTGAGCATTGGTATATGTGGCAACCGTGACGTTCTGGGCCGAATACCGTACGCAAATGAGTGTTTTGTTTGAACGAGCAACCAGTAATTTGATAATGCTTGTTCAGGAAAAATGTTTTTCAAATGATCTGAAACATTGCAAGGCTAACTCCATTGACAGAAGACGTATAAGCCGTCTGTCTCAATTGCGACCAATAGTCATGGACTGTTTATTATGTATTGGGGGAAGAGCAAATGGTGGCGTTGAAAAAACGATACAAAATTTGTTATTTTACCGTCGTACGATACGGCCACAGAACTTACAGTTAGACATTGCCACGAAATGGAAGGTCACATCCATTCGGGCGAAATCTTGGTTGTTAAAAAGGATGGCGACTGCCAGCGCGTGACTAATGAGTGCTATAGGTGCAAATTACATTTTTCTAAACCGCGTAGGTAGCTGATGGCTCCATGACCAATAAAGAGAGCGACTCCTGATGGGTATGCGTTCCGATATACTGGAGTAGATTACTTTGGTGCGTTCAAGATCAAGGTAAGTAAGAGCGAACACAAGCGTTATGTTTCTGTGTTTACTAATTTTCATACTCGTTTTATCCTTTCGGAGGTTGCCCAGTCACTGTTGTATTCCTATTCATGTGCGACCAACAGTACGCCCTACAGACTATAACAACGGTAGAGAGAACACGTGACTCAGTAGAAATAAAACCGTACTGTCACATTTACAGGGGGCAGCCTCATTCTTATGTGCGTCCACGAATGAGCCGCTGGCCGTTGAAGGCGCGACCACTCAGAATGCAGCTTGAGTCTCAGTACGAATGTGACGCACACAGGCAGCCTTGACGCGTACACAACATTCATTGTCAACTAATTCACCCATGATAGCACGCATTAGATTTGTAGGTAGACGAGATGCTCCGGATGCCATGTTTAGTGACAACGGCACCAAATTTGTAGGAACAGATTCAGAGCCGAAGAAGTGGCTGCAAGCTTTAAATCAAAGAAAGATTGTTGATTGCCAACTAATCCGTAAAATTGACTGGCACTTTGACCCACCTGAAGCCAACCATCGAGATGGGATATGGGAAAGAATGATAAAAACCATCAGGCGGCTACTTACTTCCATCACTCACCAGCAAGTTATGAATAAGAAGGCGCTGCTTAGTTACATTGTAGATGTAGAACAAATAATTAGCAATCGTTCGTTTGTGCCTCTCCATGATGATCCTTTAAATCCAACGGTACTGAGACCGAATTATCTGTTATTGCTTCGGTCGAATTGGGGTTATCAAAACGACAAAGTTACTTTGTCAGAGCGTTATACTAAGGGTCGGAGGCAACTAACATCTCGCTTGCAAATTTTGGAAGCAGTGGTGGTGTGAATGCCTGCCTGGACTGCAAGCTTATCACAAGCGGTTTACTGCCTCACGTGACTTACAGGTAGGGGATGTCTTTCGCCGTTGTGACAGATAACCTCCTCGGGGTGTTTGACCGAAAGACATAGTAACCAATGCATCCCCAGGATCAGAAAATCATGTAAGACATATAATGGTGAAACCACAAGGTGCTGTAAGGCATGACATCAAGTCGTTGTCTTTTGGAATGGCATGACAGAAGTTAATTCTGGTATGTTAAGAGTTATCTTAGAATCCTCTGTGCCATATCCGCCGATGGTCTTCGTGAGTTTGTATAGAAAACCTAAGTGGCTTTCGGGACCCAGTGTTGGATATGTTGAAGTTCGTCTTGTACGTTTGTCGTCTTTCGTTTGTTGTGATACGGAACGATGAATCCGTTGAGGCATGTTTGGTTTGTTTATTGAGAGCCAATCCTAAATCTGCCTCTATTCGTCTTTGTTGTGTGCAGTAAACGAATTTTGTACCATAACTACACATAGAATGTTTGCTTTCTTCCTTTTTATAACTATTATTATTTATCTGTTGAAACTTCCCTCTTGCTATTGTTTGACACGTTCTCATCTTCATCTGCACCTGATTGTTTTAATGAGGTCATTCCTCGTCGACTGATGGCTGTTTGTGAACATGTGCTTAGTTGCCCATTTTGAACTCCTTTGCTGGACAACTCGTGTATCCGGTTGATTCACATTCAAGGCGAGATAGTACCTTTATTGTAATTTTACTAAACAGGACCGTATAAATTCCAATCCTTTCGTTCGCCTTTTCTGACGTTTTTTTGGACTTGAAAGGCAGTCCCGTTAATCTGATCGTCTGAATAAGCGTCATTGGAATTTTCGAATTCGCCAGGAGCGATTTGACATCGCCATTGGTGCTGTTTTACATCAACACATAGACAGACCTACGCGCTACAGTACCTATCGTACGGAGTTGTACAATTATCTCTCCGTTAAATTCTTTCAACATTTACTGGAAGGTCGAATGTTTTGCGTGTATACTGACCGTAAACCCTTATTTCACGTGCTCAAACACAAGTCAACCAAGTACTCACCCAGTGTAGAGAGGAGTCGCGATCGTACTATACTACTCACACCATTGCTATTCAGTAGTGGGATCAGAGCATGGATTTTGACATTGAAGTAGCTGCAGGAAAAATACGAGAAGAAACATCAGAGTGTAGCATCGCATGAAATGGTTCTTGACACGTAAAGAAACTAAGAATTGGTATATGTGGCAACTGTGATGTTCTGGGCGGAATACCGTGCGCAGATAAGTACTTCTGGTTGTTGAAATGCATAACCTATATGGTGCTCTCCTTAATAAATAAACCTTGCACCATCTGAGTTATTGGCTCACAACACTGTGTTCCAGCCAGCCAATAATGGCCAGTCAGATGATAGACAATTTGAAACTCCGATCTCTCGGAAACAGAGAGTTCGATAGGAAGAAAATATAAAGCAAGTAATTGAATACACGATGAACAATATTAATCAGCAGACATCTTCCCCTTGTAAGTTTACCAGTTCGGGGGTTAGAGACGTCGAAACACCTCTAGTGCCATTCGATTCTCGTGTACAAGGTGGCTGGAATGCTTTCCGGAACAACACTTTATCCAGCTGCTTGTCGTCGTTTGTGGTGTTAACGCAAACAGTTTGTTTAAAACGAAGGAGACTGTCATTTTCGCAGCCAAATTCCGGTTGGTTCTCTGCACTATTTAAATAGTCACTGTTCATCACCTGTAGTCCCAGATTAGATCGAAATCAAATACCGTTGTATTTCCCAACTCTATTCAAAACAAACAGTCCGTTGTTTTCCTAATGTGGGCTTCTGATTCGTTCCCGCTGTGATTGTGTACAGGAGCTATGGATAATACACCCTTGAAAAGCAAACGTTACATTATCTCGTCTTATTCATAAAATGCCATTATAAGTTAATTGATGTTAAAAACAACAGTAAAGGTGGGATTGTGTGTCCACCTCTCAAAACATGATTTCGATGCTTACACCAAGACGAAGACCGTTGTGCGCTATCAACCGTGTTATGCTTAGGTTCAGACACATTGTGCATGACTATACGATCGCCTTGCAAATTAATACGCTATCTTTGATAACTCCCGGAGTTCGAATAACCCTACCAATATACACAACGCTTATCCAAGGTGCCGGTTTTGTAGAATAAACGATCAGAGAACAATGCTTAAGACGAGGAACAATCAAGAACAGCAATTTGAAAAATGTTACCCCCAACATCAGATTGTAAAAACATCTTCACGTGTTGCTTTACTGATTGGTTCCGAGTGTCATTTGTGTTATCCGATCTAGGCTGATAGAATTATACAGTGGTTTGAATCACCATCGAAAATCGACTAATCACAAGCCATGCCTATGTGTAGGCTTGAAATGTTTGTGGGTTACTTTTTGTACACATTACCTGTGGCGAGGACATGCTCCAACGTGAGTTGCACAACGTTTTACATGAACGAGGACTAATCAACTATGTCTGTCTTACAGAAACTAACGATACAGATAATAGGGACCACTAAACTTCACTCGTACAAGCAGAAAATTATTCACGTTTCAATGAGATAGACTTTTTTACACCACGGACAACCGAGTCGATATACCCAAAGAAAGGATAAGGAGCACTGTGATATTTTTCAGCCCGAAACTGAAAACGGGAGCACAAACTCAACCAACGACGATTGTAGTCTGAGGACTGGGAATTTCAAATCAAGGCACATGGAGGCGCAGAGATAGCCAGGAATGAATCGGCAGAATCATAGAAAAAAACAATAGTGAAATAGACAAGGAAAATGTACATGGTAAAATAATCAGGACCAAATACAGGAAAGGACAGAAAAGTAATCGATTTGTAAAATCTGTTGGAGACAAGCGGTTTAAAAGGTGATGTTCACTTAAACCTGTGCTTGTTGGAGTGCATTTGAGGCGAGGGAAGGTATTGAAACATTCTCCGTACAGAATGAACTCTCAAGAATATTAGCACCCTCAGAAACTGAATCAAGTGTGTTTTGTTGATTCGCCGTAACGTTAGGCAAAATGTTCACAAGGGAAACAGATGTTCTGTGTGGCATACGCAAACTCGTAGGTGTGTGAAAAACAGAGGAGGTAGAACTGGATACATTATCAATGTTAGGATTACTATCATTGTCAGATTGTGAACACGGTTCCTTGGTTTTGTATTGTCGTCGATGCCGACGACGTTTAATCGCTCTTGCATCGGGAGGAGAAAGAGTCTGGACATCACCTACTGAGGAGGTGCCTCGCGACTCATGAAATCCATTCAAAGAATGAATCTCCAAATTGATATCTTCTTCATCACTCGAGTCTGTTGGAACAAGATCGAGAGATTCTGATGTAGATGAAACGCCATTTATGAGGAACAAATGGTTGTCCGAAACAGCAACCATTTTCATAAGTTGTGGATGCCAGGCTATGTGCAGTAATTTGTGCTGACAATCTACTTGGTGCAACTGAGAAAGTACAGTTTGGGAATCACGTGAGCATGAACAACGTCGTTCGATACGCTCTCTAACTCGTTGTGCGTCATAAGGCAACACAGTGGAATTGTGTAACGGGGTTACAGTGGTTCTTGTGTTTGACGTGTTACTGGTGTCGCCTGCGTTTGCGAGAGAATAGTTCCTCCCGGACTTGGAAACCATGGAAGCGGGTAGTAGGTGTTTACGTTTATGACGCCGTCGAAAATTTCGTTCGGTTGGCGTGGGCTCACTCTCACGTTTATTTTCATGACGAGCCGTGAGCGTTTGCTTCCGACGTTTCGAACCGGTCGGAAGAGGATCGGAATCGACAGTCGAACTGACAGGATCATCGTCAGAGATCGGACGGAAGTCACTATGAAAGGCTGTATCGACTGTCGAAGACACAGGGTCCAACACGAACGATCGATCATCGCCAATCTTGCTCAAATCCGTCGTAGATTCGTCCATGAACTCGCGTGAGGCAGTCTCAATATCACTAACGCCAGAACTGTTGCATCCACTGCTGCTAGTCTCTTCCATGAGAGAAACGATGGAATCTGCAGCAGTTACATAAATGGCGGTCAGGCCAAGAGCACTACCGACCGGGTCGTCTGGAGAGATGAATCGCATTGGAACAAGAGGTTCACTGTTTATTAAATCTGCATCCGAGCTATTGTTGCTGGAACTGCTCAGATCATACAACCAATCTGAGCCAGTATGACGATCAAAAGCACGATACAAATTGCCGTAAGACCCGGTTGTGATGAACCTGATAAAAGATGCAAAGTATCAAAGAGAAAATAAAATTGGGGGAGCCATTACTAAACTTGTAACGTGTATTCTGAAGCATGAGGTCTTGATTATCCAATTAAATGAAGCATGACACGTGATGTCAACTGTTCGTGTTATTTTACAAGTCACATACTAAATGCACGATGGCTTTAAGAGACAAACAATTCAGACTAACAAAATCAAATAGTCAAATTCAAAGTAAGCAAATAGACTGCGTAAGCCATTTCAAGGCGCACACTGTTAACCATTGTTTTATGACCTATGTGATTAAAGTCAAGTTGGTATCACATATTAATGGGATAAACGAACTTTCCAGGTCAACATAACGACCAGCTGACTAGATATGCAAAGTAGTCAACCACATAGGGATACTGCATTTGTGTTGCGTATGTTATGACGTTCATCGACAAACTGGGTTGAATGAAGAGAAACTGAAACCGGATTTTTTAGCATAAATGTTGATGTAAAGCTTAAAGCTCCTAACGAAGAACCCAATTAATCAAGGTAGGAAAAAGTATCTGACATCTAACCGAGAAATACTATCTCAAATGAAACGTTCAGCGATCGAAAGCAAACAATGAACAAATCTGTTGGTTAGTCAAGTGAATACTGCAAACACATCCTGAAAGAGAAATCATCTGAACATAGTTCCTAGCAAGTTTTAAGAGAGATAAAATCCACTTCTAACAAAACGAACCCTCTAGATGTAAAAAAAAAAAAGACTGCCCAGTTCCAGAAACCGTTTCATAGAGCTCCGACTCCTCATACTGAGAGAAGATGACTGTGGGAACAGTTGTATCTTTCCTATACCATGCGTACAAACAAGTTTACACAAAAACGCAAACGCCTGTGGATTCAGGTTGTTCCGACTTTATTCCATGTCGATGTGCCCACACAACAATAATTTTAATTCAACAATTCCATCTCTGGGAAATGCGGAATACAATACAATGAATGGGTTTAAGGCTTAGTAGCACATTTCAACAGACCACTGTCATCTCCGCCAATTAGCGGGAGGAAGTGTGAACCAAAGCAAATTGGTCATCCACCACTTTCGTTCCAAATTTATACTACTTGTGGGCATAAAGTAGATTAAAATTTACAACTAAGGACCTACATTCGGCCGACACTAAGCATGCTGCCAATAAGATGCTTTTCAGATCGTCCACTGAGTGCCAAGGGATCGGTCGAAAATGATCCGATTCCGTAGGCTGACTGTTGCCGAGGCCACTAGTACCCGATTGTGCAACTCTGACTTTTGCGTTCAAATTCAGTTTGCGCGGACACTTAATTTCCTATGGCCCACAATTAGGAATATTGATTGCGTAGCTGATGACATGAGCCGTTCATAATTTCTGTTAACATTTTTCCGACTTGTCCTAGTTACTGTTTTCATATTTATTGTGTTGTAATTAGCCCGATGACCAAACACAGAAAACAAGTCTTGTTCGCTATGTTGTTGTTCTCACGACCCACAGAAGGGTCACATTTCGCATAAACTAATAAACCTCGGATGGAAAACACAATCGAGACAGATCAAGTGAGATGTAGTCTGGTGAACTATCGTTACATTTAGAGACAACGTGAGCCCGCTCAAATCCTCATGATTTCTAGTCCTCTGCAAGTTTTTTCTTCGGTTTTTATCCTTGTGACCTATGGACTATTAGTGAATAGTTCTTATATAATTTAAAAGCATTTCTGGTGGGCTTTCGCACATCGGTCGTCTACTCTATGTATCCATTTTTAAATGCGTTAAATAGACTATTGTCAGTGTCACACATTTTCTGAGGTTTATCATATTTGCGTGCACACATTTTCCATTCCGCCCACACTAGACACACGCCAATATGTACACTTTTGTACCGTTTTTCATACTTTTTGACTTAACGCATAAATTGATTATATCTCTACTACGGCCATTTAACAAGTGAACACAATTAAAATAAATTAACCACTACATATAGCTTAACAGGGTCTAGGCTAAATTTCGCTCAGTTTCTATCCTACCCTATCGTTCTTCCAGTCGGTTTGTTCAGTTTCCCATTTCCTTTTAGAGAGTGAGGTTGGTTTTGCGGACGCGATCGCATCGTTGCAAATGGTCGATGTACTTTTATTCTATCGCCTGCTTATTTGTTTCACCAGCCGTTGGTTGTCTGGTTAAATTGGATCAATAGGTTTCTGCTTTCTGACTGGTCATATTTATGATTAACATGTCATTCGTTTTGGTCACCTACTGAGTTGCAAAAATCCAGTGTACACTCTCCAGTCTCGTGTTCTGCTGGTAGGGTTATAACAGTTGGGTTCGTTATTAGTGACGCATCAAAATATGTGACTTCACATCCACCGATCAGCACGGACCTAATATCCTACAGACTGTTCAGTCGTCCATCTTTGCCACGACTCAGTCTATCAGTAGCCACATACTGCCTCCGGCCACAACCTACAACCTCCTACAAATTACTCATCAGGCTTCTTCAGAAGTTTAATCCTATCAAGAGCAAACTTCCGACGACCGCCATCAGGTACCTAGAAAGGGTAACTGAGGATGTAACTCAGGTGTTCCTGAAATCACAAAATCTTCTTTGTTATCACTCAGTCTCCCTTATCACAAACTCGCTGGCATTAGTGATGCACGAGTCGTCAATATCATTGGACGCGATGATCAAAGCAGTAGATTGTAGGCGACTCTGACATCTCAAAACCACGACGAACGCATTCTTTGGTGGACTAGGGACAAATCTATCCCCAATCGTGCACACCACTCAAAAGAGAAGCGCGAGTGGGTAGACATATATTCTCACCAAAAACCTCACTTAAGTGGTTCATGAGGGACATCTTCTGCCAATCCTTCTACCTCTAACATGAAATGTTAAACTAGTGATGGGGAAGACTGGTTGCAGTAAAGATGTGGACGTGGTTTGAACGAAACCTTTTGGAATACGTATGCAGGTGAGGGTCTGTGAAACTGCTCTCCAGGCCACCAACCGAAAACCGGCTCCCAAATGCAGACACGAATTTTCACAGACTACACATCCGCGTGATCAAACTGCGTGCCGACGTACTACTTACAAAATATCGTCTCGTCCGAGAGAGGCCATTGTACACTGAGGTGCCGTTGTAGGAAAAGTCATGAATTCACTTCGCACATACTACAATCACGTCCAACGACATGACCAGACGATACAACAGTACTGCTTGCTGTCAGGACAGGTCTTCTGAATGGCAGAACCGCATACTTCCTTAGGGTGGAATTCAACATTCGTGACGGATGTAGCCGTTTGTGATGCCCGCCAAATAACAAATGGTTCAAGCAAAGAAAAACAGATAACCATAAGCACACACTTCGATCATCCACTTTCTACGTGATGGAAAACTCAGGTTCACGAGAGTTATACACACCTCAACTATCCTACGCAATCGCGGATTTATTCAATCCATTTTCAACCAAACTTTGGGAATTTTCAAAAGGGAACTTGGCGACATGTGGTTCACCTCAATACAGGGCTCCATAGGAAATAATGGCAATTGCATGGTGGAAAACAACACAAGAATAATAACAACAACATCTATTAACTTAATTTTAAGTTTGAAACATTGAGTTGCCTTTACAGAGTTCATCAACAGCACACTGGTGCGGTTCATGAGCAACATGAATGGACGAATTTGTTGAGTGAAATCAAAGGAAAATTGGTCCAGCTAAGAGAACACGCCCCCTCAAAGGTCTGTTTAACAACGAGTAATGCTAACCAATGCAGATCCATCGTCTTGAACGTCATCGATGAAAGTTGATCGGTGTTACAGATGTTTGGACATGTTCACCGCGTGTACTGCATCCTGTACTAAGTGTCAAATTGAACGAATTCAAACGGTGTAAACAGGATTAACATGAAATTATGTTGTTGGTCGTTTAGCTTACGGCGGCAATCAAGCCAAAACCGAAGTTGGCACCGGTTCCAGAAATCTAGTAAGACCTGAAAAGTCTGAACAACATTGAGCGGTCGAGGCCAAATAGATGGAGTTTCATCTATAAGATAAGGAACACGCACAGAACATTTAGTGCAAATCGACCTTACTATTCAACCTCTGAAAAAGGTTGCAATTGGTTAACCACTAAATATACAAAAAATAGTATAAAGAACTACGTCCGTCGGATAACATGCTAATCAACCGAACTGGTCAAATCACAAGACTGAATAACAGGTCGATGACGGCGCAGACCATTGTGGTACATTGTGCACCAGAGCACACATCACAGAGCATTGGTTAGAGCATAATAGGTCGATTTGCTGGCATAGCAACTTAGATGGTTGTTCGATCCGCGTATACGTGGTTGACGATTAAAAAACGTGAAGAGTAAGCATGGTCAAACCGCATCATACATGGACACTGATGTGTCTGTGAGGAGTACGCCCCACCTATCGTGTGCACACGTTATACGAAGTCTGCACTAAAAGAGTATGGGACATCCCTTGTGAGATATAATGATCGGCCAAATCATGCACATAAGCCACTAAAACGTCCATACAGCTAGGAAAACAAATTACAAGTATGTTCTAGATTGCTGTTAAATGTAGCATAACAGTTTACGAGACCTTGAAAGATAAGGAGATTCGAAACTAAGGTATACGCGGAGAATCAATTTGACTGTTGTGGTCAACGTTTTTACTAGGTGCCACCCATACCAAGCCTGTGGATAGATTGTATCAACAATCCGTATCATGTAAGACGTGCAAAAATGCTATCAACTGAACTGAACCTTGACAACATATAACCTACCGAATGCAACCTTTATTTTGTGGAGTCACGTGTCATGAACGGTCCTTCATAAGGCACATGTAAGCTCGGCTAATCATTCATATTCAATTGCATCTTGGGAGATTAGTTGTTCGACCATCCGTTAAACACAAGTACTGTCAAAAACATCTTCACTTCCAGCGAATCGTAACGACCGGCAGAATGTCAATCGTCTCAGACGGGCTAATCTCAGGCACCGGTGTTTTTGACTATTCCATCTACTGGCCAGTGTCCCGTTCTATCCACCATCAATCCATGTACTTCGATTCTGATTTTGAATAAACTATTTCGAGTGCTTGTGATTTCCTGTTTTTTAAATGGTTATTAGAACAGTTCAAGGGATCGAACGGACAAATTTTAAAAGCCCACACTAACTGCCTGGGTAACCCAGAGATAAGTGGACTAGTAAGCCCCAAAATGTGTGAGAAGATTATAGTACATCTTGGCCGGAGCATTTACTGATGAGTAGTAGGAGATTTTGGTTTTTCGTATAAACTGAACATCACCTATAACTGATCGCTCCACAGGTGTTCTAGTCGATTCTTTTCGAACATTACTCACAAGCGAATGTGATTGAGCGTCCAAATATGATAATTCGGTCGTGTTTACTGTGAGGTCAATGGCGCGGTGGTAAACACGGTTGCATCATGAAAGCGTGGCCGGAGTTCTAGTCCCGGTCGTGGAAAGGATATGCACTACTGATGAGCTCTAATGAGAGAGAACCTCGAGTCTAGTGCCTCTTTTCGAAATGGGCCGACTGGAGAGTTTATGCGAATGTGACAGCTGCGGTTGATCGTATATTTTCTATTTATATGCAGTTTTCCATAACGACTGGTTAGAATAGGTCATGGCGTATAATGGTCACTGATTAGTGCAATGCGATTTTGCCTTCCGACAAAACCATCATGTTGTTGCTATGGCTCTGTGCTGGTTTAAAGACACCGATGAACGCTCAACATTGTAACAATATTCGAAACATTAGTGATCACGTTAGATGTGACAGGCTATCTGATATGATGTTAAACTGTGTACACATACACATCTATGGAAATGAAATGCAAAGAGGAAATCGTGCAGATTCTATCACCAAATTCCGAATAAAACTGCCTTTATCGAAATCAAGTGGGATGACCCTAATACTTGGTACGGGATCAAAGGTTTCAGTCAAACTCGAGCACTGTTGGGGACTGCACAGTTTATCTCTAATAAGAAAGTTGTAAAAGCGCCCGCGGATCTGGGTGGGCGTGCTCGTATGGCCACATTGCACACAAGTACGCATTCTGGACGGGCTGCGGTCCACATAGGTGACCTTGGAAATTGTCCGTCTTACCTATTGGCTTTCGGTGACAAACACACAGTTCCAGTAATCAACTGACAGCATTAGCACCACCAACTGTTGAGCGGTGACGTGAGCAGCATGATGGTAAAGAACAAAAAAACAATTAGCTGAGATATGGAAACCAATTTTGGAATGAAAACGAATGTCTCTGTTCAGTAGTACTGACACACTGAGATGAGTCGCCTTCTGCAGACAACAAAGTTGCTCAAAAAAATAGATAGGGTTACGTGGACAAGGAGCAGGATCTCGAACTTGATTTTCAGCTAAAATACAGCACAGATGACCCAGATACAGGCAGTGCAAATGCACCTCACTTCGTCCTAACTTCTCTTAAACCGTCCGGCATGATTGGTGAAAATATGCCAACCGAACAAATGTTGTCATATTCACTGTGCCCTCGGGCTAGGAAAGCCCCTCACTGTCAACTGAGTCAGACTCTTGAGTCATTGGCTCCGGGTAGGATCCCCCAAGAAAATCCTGTATCCTGTTGTCTCGTTTTACGTCGGCTCACTAAGCCCAGAGAAAGTCAGATACGCGAAGAATAGGCAAGATTCCGATCCGGTCGGGAGTGCGTTGATCACAGTTTCACCTTACAACGGATCTTGGAACATCGGTACTGTTGTGGGCAGCCGATCGTCATGGTCATTTTGGACCTAAAGGCTGCTTTCGACTCAGTTGCTCGTAACGTCCTCTGGAGCTGCCTCCTTCGCAAGGGAGTACCAGAGAAATATGTGAATCTGTTGATATCACTGTATGTTCACTATGCAAGCAGAGAGAGAGTTTACGAACAACTATCTCGGGCGTCCATCACTTCTAGTGGTGTTCATCAGGGTTGTCCGATTTCCCCCTTCCTGTTCAATTTCGTCATGGACGACATTCCGGAAGGTGTGGTTGAGGAGTCCAGTGAACGTGATGTTGAGCATCTTCCTGGCGCTGGGTTGATTGATCTGGAGTATGCGGACGACGCTGACTTACTTAGCCTCTTTGCCGAAGACATGCAGACCATGCTGAACAAGATGAGTGACCGGGCTGGTTTGTATAGAATGCGCTTCGCACCTTCAAAGTGTAACATGTTGATTCCGAACTGGGGTATTTCTACTTCGACCTTCATTATTGCAGACAATCTGCTTCAGACTGTAGACAAATTGACATACTTGAGTAGTACTCTTTCGCCATTCTGTAATATTGATGGTGAGATATCAACGAGAAAAGCAAAGACACGAGTTGCGTTTGCCAAACTGCGTCATCTGTGGCGTCGAAAAGACGTTCGTTTGTCACTGAAAGGAAGGGTATATAATGTCTGTGTGCGTTCCATTTTGCTCTATGGTTCGAAAATGTGGTCTGTTCACAAAGAAGATATCAACAGGCTTGCTGTGTTTCACCATCGTTGTCTTCGCCAATTGGCCCATATTAAGTGGACTGATCGCGTGAGCAATGTGGCAGTTCGCCGACGCGTATTCTGGAACGCTCGGGATGCGCGATCAATTAGTCAACTAATCACAGTACACAGCTTGCAACGGTTGGGTCGCGTACTCCGTATGTCATCTGATCGTTTACCGTACCGAGCATTATATACTGAGACCACCACCCGTTGAGTAAGACAGCGTGGGGGTCAAGGAACAACGTGGTCACGAAATATGAAGACCCTGACTTCTCCATTGAGTAAAGTGAGTAGGTGTCGCCTGCCTGGATGGGATCCTCGTGATCATTCAAACCGTTGGTTAGAGACGCTATTCGAGATGGCGGTGTGTCGCAGTCAATGGTGTACCTGTATCCATACCATTTCTAGTTCTTTCAATCGGTCTTTTATTACTATTATCACTATTCTATAACCTCTTCAGTAACGTTACTTCTTCTGGGATATTCCACGTCAGTGCTGAGGTGAGCGGCTGCCCGAGCCACAGTACCTTCTGGTCAGGATCCTGGCTGCCGTGATGATGATGATGATACTGATGGGTAATCGCAAAACCAGGCTTTGTTGTTTTTGTTGTTCACAAGAAACCGCGGACACAAAAGTGGTGGTGTGACAAACACGAGATATAACTCAATGACGCAATCTCAAAACTACTCAACAGGAGATCACTGAACAATCTGTTCTCAGGCGCAGCAACATACACGGTGGAAAACGACAAAGGACTATTTACTGTCTGGATATCTTCATCACACAGAGAACTGACGAATCAATATGACGCGCTTTCTTTAGAAAAGCAAAATGGTCAGGTTAACACATACATCTCGGTAGTAACAAACCTGTACGGTGTGATTAGAACATTGTCCACTAGAGTGCACCGTATCAGACAGTTCTGCACAAGAACCAGAAACACTCACGAAGGCCCTGGAGCAAACTGATTACTAACAGCGTCTCTTAAAAGATATATTGAGACGAGAACCAATACTAACTAGAATGAAGATGTAGATAAAATCGTAATCCTGGTTGATTGACCTTTTAAAGGCGATAATACATTCATAGTTCACTGAAGTGAACCCACACCACTGTGGGCCTAAGAGTCCAAACAAAATGGATGTTTTACACTTGAGGATTAGTGATTGATCGTGCCACTATGCCTCAGTACAATAATTCGGCGTAGAGCACAACAATCATTCAACACTTGAGGCAAGCACAATGCCCACACACTGCTGAGCTGAGTAAATAATGGCTTTAAAAATGTACTGCTGCCGTACACAAATCTGAGTGGAAAACAGAGGCGAATAATACCGGAAAATAAGTATCACTCTGTTTTCGTAACGGAGATATCGAACGTGAAGCAGAGAAGAACGAAAGAACAGCCATTGTATAAAAAGATAAATAACGACTACGGCTGAGCCTAAACAAGAACCTGCGATGTTACGCTTACGAGATTCGGTACACCGGAATAATATAACCGAATCAGCCAGAAGTCCTACTGCATCCGATAGGCAGACCAGACTATTATAATCACCTGATTGTCTGTTCCTGGATTTTCAACCGCCACCAACTGTCCAATTCCGCAAGTCATGATTTATGTTGAGCGGACTATCGAATGAATGCTTAAAGTCAGTCACATGCCCATGTATAAGCGGAAGATGCAAACTGTTTCTCAGAACTTCATACATTTTATTTCTCATTGTTCTAATTCACTTTCTTGTGGAGAATAACTGTTTCAAACAACCAGCAGAGTTGAAGTGTTACCAAGCGAACAATGATAGGCGACACAACAGTTATCCCAGTTACAACAAGAAACATTCGAACTACAGTCCATGAAGGAAGTGTGTTCCACATTCGAACGTTCGATTTTAGACACACTCAAGGAAGGACTACACAAATTTAATAATACTGTAGCTATCGTTATGTCACTCATCCAAGTCTTTTGGTTGTTGAACTTGTGACACAGTATGCCGTCAGAAACAGGTCATAAAATCAGTAACGTACTGGTAACCTCTGGATTAGACTCATGAAATTCTCTAATACAGGCTCATCAAGTAACGTGACAAGCGTTGATAGAATGAAAAATCCAACAACCCGTGTAAACGTCCCCAAGAATTTTCAGGGACAATCCTGTGGTTTAACCCATTTTCTATGGCAAGTGATTCCGCGCTGATTTGACATATCAAACTATGTGTAATAAATATCTGATTGCCATCAAACCCATCTCAAACGCACTGGAATTGTCTTCATCGTTTGTACTTTTGTGGAGAAATTGGTAAAAATGAAAAAGACAGGTCGAAAATGGGTCTGGCTGTCGTTGAAAGAAAGAGAATATAATTTTTATGTGCGTTCTGTCTTGTTTCATGGTCCGGAGACATAGCTTACTTTCAAAAAGGAGTTCAAAAGATTTGCCGTGTTTGACCATCATTGTTAGTTAGCTCGTATGATCGTGTGAGCAAAGTGGCCGTCTGCCGATGAGTATTGTGGAATGCTCGGGATTCACAATCATATTGCACAGTCCGCGATTGTTGCGTCACGTACTCCTCATGCCAGCCGAGCGTTTACCACATAAAGTATTATTTAATGAGATCCCCAACAGCTGGGTAAAACTGCGTGACGGTCAAGCAATGATATGGTCACGAATCATGACGATCATGATTACCTCTCTTAGTGGAGTTGGTAGACGTTGTCCACCCGGTGGCAGCTCTCAAGATAATTCAAATCGCTGATTAGAAACAATATCCAAGATGGCGTACCCCCATCCACAACACTTCTCGTTCTTCCGCCTAATCTTGTTTTAGCTACTATTATCGCTTCTTACTTCACTGTTACAGTGAACAGTCGTTTGGGCCACAATACATTTTGATCAGACTCATGTCAGTTAAGAAGGAGATTCTTGTATTACAGTTCCATTAACATGATCTCCTGGAGGCTGAGGGTCCCGACGATCAGTCTGTTTATCAACACATTGCTAGGTGATGGTTGTAACATGCAGAAGAATGTTACCGGGAGCGTGATGCGGATGCCATGCATAACATCAACAGCTAACCAATTGCTGACAGAGGCTCGAGTGAATGTGTAGTTAACAAACGTCATCCAAAACTTGTAACTCCCTTACTACACACATAAATGATGCAATAATCTACACCAGGGAGTTATCGTTCGGTGCAAACAATCGAGGGAAATCAGTAACAAACTCCGACGTTAAGATTGTCGCAAGAAACATTCTAGAACTTACCCTACTGGTCAAAATCAGAAGAAACATCTTCCACCATTGCCTGACCTTATGTGTCCGAGGTAAGTATAACACACTGAAGGAAAATGTTTTGCATCCGACTAAAACCACGTTGCATATCTGCAGGAACCTCCCAGACTAATAAACTTGAGCATACCACTCCGTGATCCGGAGCGTTCAAACGGGCGACATCTGTTGGTAGTGTACACAAAGAATTTAACAAAACCGCGCATTAACATTTTCATGGTCGGTACCACTAATTTGAGTTCGGATCTGACTCAACCACATTAACACCACAATACAATACAAGCGCGTACCTCAGGGAAATGCAAACATAGTGATCATCTCTTAAAGGGGACACCACTGTGGTTGACCCAACTTGTTTATTTTGTTAACAGAAGTCCTGAAACATGCAAAATCATGTTTATCGTATTTCAAATGGGAAAGATTGTTATTATGATAAGCATTTCTGATTTACGTGTGTTATTTAAATCCTGTATTGGTTATGCTTATGCACTGTTAACTTCTTTTACACAGACTTAGTCGGAAATATCACTCATAAGCACTGTTTTAAAGCGATCTGTCGTAGCAGTTGCATAGACCCCGTGGTTCACCTAGCTGAAACTCTTCAACTTGTGTTCACTCTGTCATCGCTTTTAACATGCTGTGTTTGCATTTTTCGTACACCCGAATTGTGAGGAAATATCCATAAACAGTACCCGTAACGGAGATAATATGAACACAGGTACGCTCAAACTTCCATTCCGATGTGCCTACCTCCCATACTTCATGACTGTATTTGTAGCTCATACATGCCGTGTTCGGTTGCGACAGGCTTGGTTGTCACTCCTTCTCAACACAATTCGAAATTTTTCTTAGTGTTGCCATTCGCGGATAACAGTTCTTCTAGTCAACATACATACCTCGTATTACTTCAATCACAGTTTATTGTCATAAATGTCGTCATTTGATGACACATTTGCACTTTGCCTCATTCTCTGTGTTGCGTGACAGCTCACGATTCGCCATCCGCACTCGTGTATTTTGTGAACTTCGACGTCTGGTATGGAGTCATTAGTTTCTGTGAGATGGTATTGTATGCGAAGTGGACTTTGGGGTCGGTCAGGTGAGTACAGTTTGATTTTATTGTTTTAGTGGACCACTTCACTATCTCGAATGCTAACGAGGAGTGACAAGCTACTGATGTGTCTCAAACGGACGAATTAAGATATTAGTTAGTGAAATCTCAAAGGATTTCCTGGACTACGATTTAAAAAATATATATATCGTGCCAGTTCGCAATAGCAGAGAGAGTATTACAACAGAGAGAAGAGGCCGATACTTACTGCGATTACGTAGATGGAAGTCACAACAACGTCCACACTAAATCGCTCTAGTGGTTTCCAATCCGAAAGTGATCAAAAAAATCACGGGATCGAAAAACATGCTAGATGTCAGCGAAACATTCCAAATGTAAGGGAAGAGCACGGAAAACAGTCACTGATGTGGACAATGCGATGTTGCGTTTTACTTCTGTGGTAGTGGGTCAAGGGTCTCAACCAATAAATCCCGAGTTAAACCTCATACGGGAAACGGTGGCGTTCCAGTATGGCGTATTAATGGCAACAAATTTGAATGACCCTCGAACCTACCAGTTTATCAAAGTGAAAATGGATTTACCTAGATGTGGGGTATCATCTGGAGAAAACGAAGAAGACAACTGGTGATCCTCAGAAACACAATGAACAGTAAGGTATATGAAAATAAGTTATAAAATTTTGTTTCACGCGTCCGCAACCCCGAAGACTGAACCTTGCAAACAAACAAAGCAATTCAAACACGTCTACTGGATGACATAGAACTTTTGACATCAAAACGGGTTCAAAAGTTAATCTGCTCCCCCCCCCCCCGACTGACTGAAAACGTTTGGAAGCGATTAGGTAACACTAATAACGAAGGCTGTAAGAGTTAAGTCTCACTTCGGCCGAAAGATCCAACCATCGATTTGTGAAATAAAATGCATCAATTGTACATCGAAGACTTCACGAACAGTACAAACTAGAGAGTGAAAGCTGTTACTAATGTCGACGGGAGAACTACTAAGTAGTAAACAGGGAATGCTAAAAATGGAACTTCTAAGGGCCACAAGCTGAGATAGAAACAAAACGGAAGTTTTCCGATTTAAGTCATTTACTGTCGGCTAGCTTACACACACCAAGGATCGCATCCCCGAAAAGTGGCTGGGTGAACAGTCGCGCGCGTGTTTAAGCTTAAGCTTCAATGAGAAAATCTTGTCACAAAAAGTTTGCACCCTGGCGCGGTGACGGCCTGTGCACCTTAATGATTAACTGGGCTAAAATGGACAGTAAGTTGATCACATCGACAGAGTCAACCATGTCAAGCAGACCAACAGGTGGGGGTCAAACGAACTAGTTTCCCAGTCTCTTAAGTTGGGGGTTTGAAAAAGACTGATATCTTTCTCAGGAAGTACTATTCCCAGTACATTACTACCCGCCCGTCACCTTGTGGTGCAGACTTTTAAGCCAAGGGCTTTGGTTGGGAACCCCAATCGTTCTCTTGTCTAGGTCTGATGGTCCCGTCAGCGAATCGGTCCACAGACAAACATGAGTGTCCGAAGCACTATCAATTCTATATTACACCAACCAGCTTGCGGCTTAAACCTGATCGTCCTATCTGCTGCACAGAACAAAGTGAATAGGTGAAAACATGCCATCATTGAGCCCTCTCCCACCATCCTATCCAAGTTACCTCTTAGACCCCTCCCAACGGCCAGTCTTAGTAATTATTCTTCAGACCCCACGAATGATGAAGTCAATCAGAGTAATACATGACTCATTAAACTCAATACTTTACTACCCAGACTCAAGGCTTCCGCGTTTCTTGTTTAGGTCTCCAGTATAAATGAATACATGTGCTTCCAATGTTTGCACCCTGAAACAGATAGACCAAAAGGCCGTCCTTCCTCAGAAGTTAGAACCAGTTAGAGTCGGCGTCTGCTGTGTTTCATAGACTAGAATTCAAGACGACAAACAAAAATCAAATCGAAATCAAGATGATAGAAGCCCAACTGTTTACCGATACTACTTGTAAACTACAAATGGTTGCATGGCCGAAACTACCAGCCAAGATGAAGTAGGTGTGGTTCTCAGTAATCGTATAGGTGGATTGCATTCCCGTTAGCAACAAACTATGCATCGTCCGCTTCGCAGCTTCTGATACGGCACCTCTCGATAACAAATCTCTCCTGCTGTCTGGTTAGGCTTTGTCTAATTGCAGCAGCATCACCGTCAGGATGTCTTTTGCTCGGATCTGGCTGATCTCTTTAGATTGATATATTGTTCTGATACAGTCATCTTGCCTGGGGATATGAACGCCCGGGTCGGTTGACTGAACAATGCCGCGTCTCGTTTAGGTGGCAAATTTGGGCTAGCATCACGCCGCTTAAATAATGGTGAGTGGCAGTTGCGACCATACGCCAATCACAGGCTATTTTTGGCCAACAGTGATTTTGGACGTCATACACATCATTGTTTCACCTGACTTTTCAAAACTCTGACACTGCTGAGTAGGTCATATCTGTTACTGGCATTCGTTTGTCAAAAACAATGAGGATGCAGCTTAATTGCTGAGGAGTACGTGACCACTCTGAATAAATGCGTCGTCTTCATTCTCACGTTGCACGAGTTATGTGGTCTGAAAGCGCACTGCGAAATGTGGGAGACAGCAACATGACGAGAACCGGGATTTGCAAGTAGATAGAGATCTGAAACGCCACTGATACTTGACAGCACACTTCGCAATTAGGTGACCTGTTCATCCCATCTCATTTGTACAACCTCAATGAATCGGGTTTCGGTTTCGTTAGAGTTCTCCACTGATGCACAGTCTCACCTAAAATGAAAAACGTATTCTGATCTGTTTGATTGGGATGTGAAATAGGTTGACGACAACCAATCTGTCCATCTCAAACTAGGCGCGATCACGTCGGAAATTTTTAGCACAATCCTCTGTAAGTTGTAGTCAGATTGGCAGATAGTACGGCGCGCGGAAACTGCAGTCAGGAGTGAGCGTTGTGCAACCTGTAATAAAAATCTGAGTGACCGGCTTCCAAAGCGCTAAAACAGACTTGACAAGAAGTAACCGTCACACGTCGTTTGAAGATTGGCTAAGACTAAGCGGAATTTGTAGCAGATAGTGAGTCACAGTTATGTCAGTCTCAATCAGAAGCGGGTAAACCAAAGAGTTACGAACCTACCGATCATCGCTTGACCAGGAGCAGAGGAATTTGTCAAAAATGGCATCGTTTTCGTAGAGCATGCACAACTGGGAACGGTACGGTTCGTGAATTGGATACAGTTCGCACGGTCGATCACCCATTCGAATGTCCCAAACTGAGTTGATCACGTGCCGTGATTCACACACAAGTGAAAAAAATCATTAAGTAAACAAGTACGCTGAATTAACAAATAAGAATAGAAGAACTGATTGAAAAGTAGCTAACGAGTGGTTCGTAAGTCATCAAGGCTGTAACCAGTCCACTTCCCCTAGTGGGATGCGGGGTCGACATGTAAAAAAACCACTGAGCCGATTTAGATAAAACATGCACATATGTACAACTGGCAATAACTTGGACAACCTCAGCACCATTAAATTAAAGATTATATATATGACCAGATTCAAATCTAATGAACGCTCTGGCAGATAACAGTATGGAGGGAAAACACATGACAAACTTGTTTCAGTTTACTTGACACGTTTTCAGTTTTAAATATCACTGTCTCAATACATACCACACCTTGTCCTTCAAAAAGTATTGCATACATTATTCACTACACCATGGACAACGTCACACTGCCCGCCGGAGTTCTCGAAAGCAACTCTAAGCAGGCGTATACACTTGGGACAATTGCTTGTAGATAAGCATTATACCACTCTGTTCTCATTAAAACTGAAAACAGAAACCACGTATGTAAAACATGTGTACATCAAGTAGGCCAGGTTCTATTGGTCCTAACAGTCTTATGCCATCGTTGTGAATATGGTTTTGTGAGCGACCACGTCCAAGAGAAGGTTCATGATCATCAAACCTCTGAGAATCCTTAGTTGGCCTTCCAGATCTCCTTTGTTCAAACTTTTCCTTCAAACACTCTGATAATCCAATGTTTCGACAATCCGATAGCCTGAAAAATTTAGTTTCACGTTAAGTTGAACGTCGATAGAGTAGTGACACAATGCGCTTGCAGAGGCCACATGTATGTAAGCGACCCACCTCCGGTTTAGAGTGATGCATAAATTAGCTGTCGTTGTACTTAGCCTGAGAAATCGGTGAAACAAGAGGAAACAAAACTTAAACGCACGATGAAGCTACGGGGCAAATACTACCTCATTTTGAGAGGGAGGTTGGTCCTAGTGTGTATTCATATCTATAAAAAGGTCTACTTGCCAATCTTGAGCTGCCTCTTCTAGTGCCGTGGATCTTCTGTAGTTCCTTACTCAATGCAACATCTCGTCGATATCAGTTTTCCAACGAAAATTTGCAGTTAAAGTAAATCAACAGCGTTTTTCATCCGCTGAGGAGGTGACAAATATTCATGTCCTAAGCTGTACAAAGTGATGTCATGATCGGGCATGACTATCAGCACAAACCTCGTGAATTGATGTGTGTCGCTTCCTGGCCTAATTTAAACACCGTGAATAAACGCCTAACTGTCGTCCCCGATTGCCATCGCTGTAACGTGACACCAACTCAACATTTAAAAAGAGTCTACATCACATTTTTCTATTAATCGCTTAAATGAAACAGTGTCTGAAGAAAAAGTCGTCTGAAAGATTATGATGAGGCATACATTACAGTAAATCATCACCTTTATGCACACAACGAATAGTATGAAAGTAATACAGAACAAGAAGAAAGATAATCAGATAATTTAAGAACGACTACCATCTGCGGTTTCGTGATCTGACAGGCAGTAAGCAACGTAGGCAGCTGACCTCTATCACTCACCTTTCAAAGTTAGATAATCTCGAGCCAGTAAGTACTGACCAGAGTGTGCGAAGCGGAAGTCTGAAAGACTGGCAATAATATCAGCGAAGAACCCGAGGTTTTGCAACAATGTAGGGTCTTCGAACACTGAAAGAAACAAAAAGATACAGACAGCCAAAAAATAAAACGTGTGAGAGAGCGCCATTCAGAGCAACCGAAACAAATACAAATTGGAATTCATGTAAACGAAAAAGAGCTATTGACCTCTTGAGGTTCGAACAGAATGGTAAAAGTCAGTACGAGAAAAGAACATCTCAAGACCTCTAAAGTTCATCAGAATCCTTACTGTACATACCAAATGGAGTTATAAGTGCTCTATGTAGGATTCCAATTAACATTACCAGTCTAACAGACGAGACGTTACATCAACGTAGACAATACTCGCAGTTGTGTGCAACTGAATATAAGCGGCACCTGGGCAACCGGCGACCCTGAGCAAACAGTAAACCTACCGATGAGCGAATATGAAACAACGAAACCAGCTGAACACAGTTGAAACCTTAGATCGATAATGGACAGTGGATATGGAAAAAACGGAATAATACAGCGGATCCTACTAGTCAACGGTCATCAAAAACGCATCATCTGGGTCAACCGAACAAAAAGTGCGATACGCCGACAGTAGCAGTGATGATTAGCCAGTTATGTCATTGAAACAAAGCGTAGAAGGTAGACGTAGATATTTTAGCGACTAGGTCCCCTCCCCCCTTCTTTTTTTCTTCACTCTTCCTAAACAGGGTTTATTTCTTCTTCTTCATGGTTGTGTGGCAGTTAAGCTTCAGTATGAGCCACTGATGTATTGCTGTCTATGATGATGACGATGATGATGATGATGTAAAGTCCCTGTGTGGCAATAGTAATATGGTTTCACTGAAAATACATCGCTCGAATCCATTTCAGCATGAAATCCGGTTGACTTATTCCCACTAACGATCACTACAAGCAGTCAGCCTTTGAAAATCCTTAACCCATCCGTATTTCACAGCAGCTTCCAATACGTTGATGAAATAACAAATAGAATGTCACAGATGCCTCTCACTCTACTGCTTCTTTTATCATTAACCTGGGACTGGGTAAACCCGGTCGTAAATCCATCAAGTAGCAACATCGACCATAAATATACGGCTATCAGCAATGAAACTGATTGGTGGGATGGTATGCTGAAGTTGGCCAGCGTCATGTGTGATACGGTAGTGGTACTATGCAAATGAATGATTGAGTGTATATCCGAAGTATACCACAGTTCGACTCCTTGAGAGACGCAGGTGAGGCGACAACCCGAGAGGGAATTGATTACTTAGTCATTTGGCAAGCTGGCGATAAACAAGCTAGGTGCTGGGACGTAAAAGTTAACATAGCAAAGAGAAGTAGGAGATTGGCAAAGGACTCTTTAATATCGAATAACAATAGAGGGGAATAAAAATCTGATCGTGCATGGTGAGAAAATAATAAAACACAATCGGGATGGGGGATACATTGTGTTAAGCCCTACTGTGCCAGTCCAAAACAGATAATCGTGACCGCCTCAACGAAGTTCAGAAAGGGAGGGTTGGTATGGCGTATTATAATTCTGAATGTGGAATCAATATTAATCCGCCAGCACGTGGTTCTGTCTGGCGATTGGCCCGGTGTAAACTGAACGCAACCTATATTTGATCGCAGTTTGAGCATTCAATCAACATTCTTAGAATAGAAGCAACGAACTATATCTTCGTCCCCTTTAGAACCCGTCGGTAGTTTATATTCTTACAATAACCCGCGATTTGAACCCTTGTCCGCATTCACATGATTCCATTGTATTGATAACAGCGCCACTGATGTCACTAAACACGATCGAATTCAAATACCCGAACACTCCAGTCGCATTCGCTTGAGTACCGCTAGGATTGTAAGATCACTCATGAGAAATACAATAACTATCCTATTAAGTACAATCGACCACCTCACGATTAGGATTATTGTGTCAAGTTGAAATATCAGTGATTACCACTGGTGTTTCCTAAGAACATCCGTTATAGCAAGGACATGCAATACTAACAACCTCTGATGAAAGTGAGACTTAGGTCCAGTGATCACTTTTGAAATGAGCTTCCTTAAAAGTCTAGCACGATCTGGATGCCGCGATCACGCATGGACGGGAGTAAATTTATTACAAGCAAATACCGGACCAACTCTTAGTGATTTAATTAGTGCAAGTTTCCTGTTCTTGAGTGTAACGAGTAGAGAAAACAGAAGCTTATCTGACTTATGGACATCGTTCCGGTCTACTGAAAGATAAGACGGCAGACTCCGTGTCGCCATGTATATCGGGCTGTGAATCGAGAATCGATATTACGTAAGGATAGACAAGTAGTCTTGATCGACCATTATACGGTAGAAAATGAGAGTACGTGACAGATGGATGATTAACAACGCTACCCACTGACGATAATTGGAACATGCTATCAATAATCCGAAGGAATTTCGTCTGTTAATCTGCGGGCTCAATTCTGACGCACAAACAACTTTAAAGGTGTTGTTACCTTGTTTATGTTAATTAGTGTACCAGCTGACTGCTGTGCCAGACGGAAACAAGACGAACAACATGGAACGACAAGGCACTTCCGAAACAACAGCTAAATTACGGGCAGTAATTTGGCCATATAGATCGATCCAAGTGAACTGAAAAAATGACTAACGTAATGGACAGAACGGTTTCGACAGACTGATGATCTCACTGATTTCAGCGACTGATCAATCAGCGCTCATTTCCACTCTACTGGTTGATCATCATTCTTGCTTCCCTATTCGGTTAGAGATTTTCGTTTTGGTAGTAACTTTCTCACCGCCCAAAGCTTGGCCTCAAAACAAATCGTCAGCGACAACCATCGGTCCGTTGCCACATTCATCACCTTTTTTAGTCAGGGGTTTTCGTAGATCTAAGAATACTCTCCAGAGGTGTGGATTACTAGAATGTCTCATGGCTACAGTCCATATATCATCCAGACGCAAGTTAATAATGGCAACAACGGAATACCATGACTTTTGCCATACAAAATTAAATCAGGAGCCTAACTGAGTGCAGAAAGACCGACTAACTGTTAGTGTGGATTAAATTTCTTGATGGCTCTGTATTATACGGTAGGTTTGATAACTCTGACCGTATTCAGCCCTTAGATCACCAAATAAATCACACAAAAGTAAATAGCATTAGTCGT
>LUCH01004748.1:0-14618 GCA_013368495.1 Paragonimus heterotremus | reverse complement strand
CATCATCATCATCATCATCACCATGATTGGTTAGTAATGTCACTGTCGAAAGAACGATAACTTCTGATACTTCCCGATCGTTTATGCCGCGGAAGGAAGTTGACTTGAGGTACCCCACACCCAGTCTCTGACTAAAAAGTCTGACCTGCGAGACAACAGGATATAGGGTTTCCTTATGGGACCCCACCCGTAGCCAATGACTCAAGAGTCTGACTAACTTGGCAGTGAGAGACTTGCGCAGTGAATAGGACATTGATGTCTGATTCCGAGCGCTGCTGCGCGCAGTGGATGTACTCGAAGCGATATCAGGCTTTTGCGAGACAACAAATGTTTTCCGACCGTATTGGATAATATGCCGTCGGCGATCGGAGTGCTCTTTGTTTGAGGGTACCTTTTCTAACTGCAACTATAGAAATAGTTCTGCTGTATGCCCATAGGATCGTGCCTCACTACCTAAACACTCCTACGCAGTCAGTAGTGCGACATACAATCCTATGAGTGTAACCGCTTTTCGTCTGACTGCTCCCCCTTGGCCTGTCTGACAAGGCTGCACCTGGAAGGACCGGAGTCCTAGTCAGCATAGCCCGCCGAATCAAAACCGTACACAAGCCGGACCACTCCGCCAAGGTAGCAGTCTAAGTCGGATTCGGTATCAATTTTCCTCAGTCAAAGTCTTTTCCTGCATGATGATCCAAGAACGTTAACATTAACGCCCAAAGATGCAGTTCTTGGTGGCCGACACTCTGATGTTGTGAATGGTCATCATTTACTTACTCCATTTGAGAGTTACGGCGCAAGCTGACCACGGTTTTGTACGCGAACTTTGGGTGTGTTCGAAGTAAAACGTTACCAGCAAACCGAATTATCGATTGCTTATAAAGTGTTCTGGAATACAATCTTTTACGCTACAGAATCACTGGATCTAGAACCTCATTCACTTTAGCTTGAAAAGAACCTAAAATTGAAGTAACTCCACTAGTCAGTTGACTAGTTGCATGAAAGTTTGTGAAGATCCCACTGAATTGCCTGAGAATGATTGCCTGTATCGAAGAGTGACGATAAGGTAAACAACTGTGGTTAATATCCAGCTAAAATATCTAAGAAAAACGACCTTCTCACACGTGCTTATTAACGACCTACTACCAAATAGCCAACGTGGTTGATACTAAAATTAATCTTCATAGTGTATTTAGGAGTAAATGTTGACCCGAGACTAATTATAAACGGTCGAGTAGCCGTATGCAACACAGCCTTAAAAAAACAGTTCCATAAAAAGACATGAATAAAGATGAGCAAAGATGAGTGTCGATCAGTCCGGAGTAAAACTGTGAATGGACGTTAGAAAAAAGCTCGAATACTAGTCCGTTTTTACCAAAAACTTATCGGAATATATAAGCCCAGAATAGCTTCCATATTAGAAAATTTCAGTTACACAAAGTTAAACATATCAAAAAGGCTAAAAGTCGAGAGCACTCACTGAATGATTGATCAGAAACGTCAAGATGCCATAGATTGATGCGCAAGTCATCGGCGGATAAAAATGTTTCCTGGTCAGAATTTAATGAAATGGCATTGATATGATACATGTGTGCATTGGCGTACACTCGACGTGGTCGGGACTCGATCGCCAAGTGTGCAGCCCGGCGAAACCGCGGCACGCGTAGCTCGGCAGTGGATCGCAAAGTGGGTACCGGGGGGCCGGCGACCGAAGAATCTTGATTATCAGGGGAGATCCAAAGGCTGGCCACACCTTCATCATCACGTGTGTTGAAATTGTAGGCTTCAGTGCGACGTTCAGACAAACGCCACAGCTTCACAGTTTTATCTGAGAAGTGGAAAATGGGTTAAGAAACCGGTAATTTTTAAAAGGAAAGTAGCTGACCAGTGAACCGACTCAAGCACACATTAAAATTAGCCGAGAAAGATGTCAGGATGGAGTTTATGTTAGCAGAGTGTGATGCTCGATAAAGGTTAATATGCACGTAGGCACAACCACGCAGTGAAAATATATCAGACATTCACTAAGAGACAAATGAATGCCTGGTAACAGTTACAGCAACGAGAGATGGGTGCGTAAGAGTGAAGCTATGATAGGCCACATCAATTGCGTGTCAGTTAGAAGACAGCCGGAAGCAAACCATATTGCGCATGAAACGGACGAATTGCAAACGTGCAACAACGTTAGAGATGACCAGTCTATATTGTTCATCATCCTCGACAGGTAAATTTATTGAGCGAGACAGCTCTGCAGTGCACTGGATCAAGAAGAGATGACCAGCAAACGGAATGAACCGTATGCAGTACACGACACTAGAGGGGTGGTCATGGAGTCGTTCGGTCCGTGCACGTTCATGTTCACTACTTTTCGTTGTGTGGTATATGCGGTGATATTGCGAAACTTGGATTCAACCCCAAGTAAGGAATAAGTTGTGTTCATTGAGCATCTGGAGAGGATGATATAATTTGGGCATTCCATGTTCCGGAAAGAGGGACATTGTGAAACAGTCAATCCGTGGCATATAGGACCATTAAATTTGTCCTTAAATCGATCTGCTCTACATCAATGTCCTAAAACGCACGGCAAAAGATCTCGAAGAAACAGAATTCCTAGCGAAGTGCTCCACCGTCATTCATGACAATATTGGGAAAGGTCATACTGAAGTTGTTCCAGATGCTAATAACGCTCTAGACAAGTGACATTTAACTCACCATCCAGCATCTCGCCTAGCTAAGTCACAAATACTAAGCATCGTTTCCGACTGCATCACACGATACGCGGAATTAAAGACTTGGAACAGTCGTATTTTGAATCGAATGGTCCACACAAGTAACAAAGAGAAGGCCTCGGACAGGTTGCAGTGAGTACTTGTTATTCATGGTACAAAAACACGGATTTATTAAGTTACGTCAATAATAAAGAAATCAGAGTCCATCACTGACTGATAACAATGGCACATGTAACCTCACGAGCCGTAATCTGATTGATCAAATACAGGATAAGGAACTTGACGAAGTACGGAAGGTATAATAACGAAACCCGACACATCAATGATGAACTTTGAATCGATGTCGGAGTGGCTAGATGTTAGACTGTTCTTTGGGTGATTTGAACAGGAGGTTAATCAAACAGATTTTCGGTACGGGTACGCGCTACATTTTTTGGATGACCATTTGTTTTTCTGGATTTAATTTGACGATTTAATTGGCTGGCGTCTTGCACAGACTTACACTAGAAATAGTGGGGATTATGGCTGGTAGTGAAGTTATGTTCCACCAATCGCGAGTTCCAGAAAATAATCATAACTACTGGAGGGTAGTATGGTTGTGAGGAAGTAGCTTGAATGAGTACAGCCAAGCACTCCACATGTGTTCACTCGTTTGGTCCCTCATCCCTTCCAATACTCAGAAAAACTCCGATAACACGAACCATGGCATAGAATGGTGACCACTACAATCCTGACGTTGCCAAAGAAGTCCAGCAATGTTTATAGGTTGACGACTATTTATGCAGTGTTTGGGATACGATAAAACCACTCAAATGTCTCCAAATCACTTGCAGGTATGTTGATGAGGAAGAAGTTAAACTGGCAAAACTGATGAATAATAACCAACGGCTCTTGCCGACGTCGCGAGACGATCATGGAGCCACAATAGTGTATCTTGATCCCCAAGTCTCTGAGCACTCAGCTTGTTATGAGATATGAAAACGGACGCCCACATGTTTTAGGTTCACTTTGTGCACATGGTAAGCATCGGAAGTTTTCTGTCATTTATTCTTTTCACCATCGAGCTACTAGGTTACATAACACCCACACTATTAGCTGTGCACAACAGCGTCTGTGAAAACAAAATAAACTGAGACGGCACTGTAGATGACGATGTGGTTAAATTGTAGAACCACTGGCTTGATGCCTTATCCAACCTCGAAAAAATATCAACACCGAGACACATCGGGTCTGGTTACGTTGACTCATGTTCAGGTGTTTAGTTACATACAATGATACTCTAGAAATCGACTACGAAGGAGTCGCAAATTTACTCAATACAAATCTCCAACATATCAAACGGCGTTACACTGCTACGGTCAAAGTACGCTTATCTTCCTTCCGTATGATCAGGGTGTCACATCCAGACATGGCCCCAACAACGTTGAACCTGGCGAACGAGGTACAAACTGAACTAATCATACTGATTTTGTGCACTATGTTTCGGACTGATTCAGCGACTGTAACCCGTTGCGTTTGCAATGCTACCAAAAGGTTTTCGATGTTTTTGTTAACAGGCTGGAGACTACACGCCACATCTCCTCTGCAACAGTGGCGTTACGTTGAAACAAAGGTCAATCTGGCAAATATTATGAACTAAGGCATTTTTCCAGATGACTTCCAAAGCATCACGATAGTTGAATGGCCACAAACTCCTCTAAGAATGAAGTCAAACAGCCTAGTATTGTGGAAGTGATAGATCAAACGGCCAAGTCCTCCATCACTAGCCGTAGGGCCGCTGTCACTGATTGCCCTCACGAAGAGAATGCTCTCATTTCTAGGTCTAAAAAAGATATTCCTGGAATAGGTTGCAGCGCATCCTAACATGGCATTTAGGATTTTAAAAAATATTTTTCGACTAAAAATTCTATGCAGAAGATATGTCGTTACCATCTACGAACCTCGGTATGTCCATGTGATAGAATAAGAATGACTCCAATACCCAAGAAAATCCACCACTTACGGATAAACAAAAACATAAAAGAAGTCCACCTAAAAGTCTCAGTCCACCATGAAAACTGAACCGATTCATGTTGCACGGTCTATTAGTGAGTCGGTGGGGAGTACAAAGCGCCAACTTGCCGTTTGAGCAAACGTTCGGTTAATCTACCAGCATAACACATCGTGACAATTCCGTTCATCCAATATTTCCACAACAATAACGATCGTTTAGGTCTGAACTGCGTTATCTTTCTCTTATACAGGAATTTTTGGATTTTTTCTGGGAACGCGGTCTTGCGCTAACCTCAATCTCAAGAGAAGGGTTACTTTCATTAACGGGTCTATTTCTGGTTCTTCCTCCTCTAATTTGATTGTCGTTTTCTTGTCAATCGTAGCACATTTGATTCGTATGTTTGGCTATGTTGCATTCATTGTCACGTACCCGTGAACTTTATTCTTTGGATTCACTACCCTGAATATACAATTATATTTTATTTAATTGATTTAGAAGTCATCTCGAGGTAACCAGGACACTCTGTAATACACCTCGAGTGCACGACTGCCGGCAGAACTCAGTCGTATAAATTTGTAAGCCTGACAGTCACCTCTACAAATGGCTCAACAAGAAAGCCGAAAGTATGAAATCCGTCACTAGACGAATAGAAAAAGTCACAAGGAAATCACCCACGTGTACCGCCAGCGAATTCGTTCATCGAGACTATCATCATGCTGGAGAGGTACAAAGCAGTTTCCCAACCCAGCCTATTGAGACTATTTCTAACCTCAAACTACGTAAAAGCTAGATACCAAAGTGAAAAGATTTTCACTCGGTTCCTAGATCAACCATCAGTCGACCCATCAACCAGTACACGCCAAAACCAAAACGTCAAGTGAAAAACTGAAAATAAAGAATAATCCGAATGATCAATACCATTTGCCGACAGAAGATGGTATGCAGATGTCATCTTCGGGAGCCAATTGATCGAATTGATTTTCTCTTCAATTTCCAAGGATTTCAGATAATCGAATTCCGGTTCATGACTTGTAAATGCACAGTATATATCGTACAAGCCTTCGCGCTGTAAAAGAATGTAGATACAAACCCTTACAACGAAAAATAAACGCACTTCTTCGTTGGCTTTGAAAACGGTTACATGACCACCCTTGTCTCCAACAGCTAATAGTTCTCCGGAATCATTGAATTCCAAACAGGTGAAAATATCGCCTGCTTCGGTAAGAAAAAAACAAGTAGCACACTACCTTCGACAAAATCCCCATTTGGCGAGCCTCTGATCCGTGAAACGCACCATTTGATGGGCTCTGAAATTAGGAAGATACAATTCAGATACAGAACCTCACTCAAACAAATGACAGCTGTGAACTTGCAAAAAAATATTAAAATATCTAGGAAAAGAGCTGGACGACTTCCACACAAGATCCATAAGTAATCAAGCTGAATGGGGATGTGTTTGAAGTATCCCGAAGATATCGTATGCTGGCTTACGTTATCATGGATAGTTAGCCACCATAATTTACTTAACAAAATTAAATATTATGATCATAACGGAAGATTCAATGACACCAGCGGAATGACTGACTTCATTCGACGCTCATAGGATTGATACAAGACGGAAGAGCAGTAGCTGTGAACCGGCTCCCAAACCCGGTATTAGAGATGTAGATGGAGGTCATATGTAAGTCATGTCAAGTTACATTAACCACCCAAAAAGTGGCTTAAGACGACTGTTAGGTTTACAAACTGATACGACAAATGTTCTACCGGAATTTATGCAACCAAGGCCTGTCTTGGTTAACTCGTAAAGATTATTCAGGGTAGTTAATCCGGAGAGAACGGTGCACGGACACGTAGCGTCAGGTGATAATAGAAAATAATGTAGTCAAACCAGTGAATCAAATGTGTTGCAACTAGTAAGAAAACTTTGGCCAAATGGAGAGAGGAAGAAAAAAAATAGATAAGTTGCCGAAAGTTACACTGACATTTCAGCAACACTATAGACACGACGTCATTTCACCAAAAAGCAATACTCTTGTTCAAAAACAAGTGTGAACTGTGCAAACGATCAAAATAATGATTAGGACGAGTGGACAGTTCAGAATGCTTGAGTTTCATTATGTAAAAAATGAGCGACGAAAAAACCCAAGTTGACGTACAAAAATAATGGATAAGTGAAAGAAATCCATTAAGTCCTTTCAATATATAATGGGATAAAATGAAATACGAGGAGTGGCAAAGAAGTCCATACCCTCATTTCTGGTTTTTATGTAATATGGTCGTATAGAGATGAAGGTGAAATCTAGGAAACCCCAGAGAAAAAGTTCACAAACTTTAATGGTACCTTACAATTCCCTAAAAGATCTGCACACAAATCAGGTGAACAGCAAGGCTGATACCGAAAAATGCAAGGGTACATAAACTTTGTAACCAACTTCTTAGGAACCAATAAAGTTCAACAATACCACATGCAGCATCAGATAAGTAACTCTAACAAGCACGAACAGTCTATATTAAAACCACTTTAGCATGAAAGTAAGAAAGACAGATCTGTTATGAAATTACAAGGATCGGCTAACTGCGCGAGCTCATCGACAGTAAATATGTGGACGGCGTCACTCTGCTTAATTTCCCTCCAGAATAAGTGCAGACTGAATTGGGATGTTTACGAGTTAGGGTTAATTATTTTAAAAGTTCAAAATGAAGTGTGCTACAAGGCTGCCTTTATCTTGCTTCCACTTGCGTCGTTGCCACCAACTGGTACCTCTGTAAACATTCGTCATTTACGACATCGCAAAACGGTAAGATTTATGGCGCATGTGCACTTTATGTTGTAGTCACAAAACTGGAGATCCAGGCTATTTAGGCAAAAGTTCTACGTAGGCACTCTGGAATTTCTGTAACCGTTGGCTAAGTTGTATGAAAGCAAGTAGCTGAGAGTGCACGCGATTTCAGTCAGCTTGCGTGAAGTCAGGAAGGCACACAGTTCGGAAATTGTTACGACCGCGCCTGATTGGGAAAAACAAGAACAACGCAAAGACCGCGAGCAGTATCTCTATCACAAACGAACGCAACGATATTGCAAAACGGTACAAAAATCAGAGCGCAAGTATCGGATCCCAACTCTCGCAACTTAGAACCTCCTAACAAGTAAGGAAAAGGAGCTTTATTTACTGCTCAGCCCGAAGACAAAATAGCAGTTTACAGCAACTGTATTTATAGGTTTGAGGCGGCCTTGGACCTAGGTCGTCAAATGGACCAATCAGAGGCGAGCGCAACTTCTCAGGTGTTCGAGAATTCTGGCGGGCTTTCAAATTCCCAGAAAATGAAGAATCCATTTTCCTTGGCAAGTAATACGAATTTTCGGGAAAAGTGTCTTCTCCCAACAGAAATGCTAAATGACATGATGAAAATTCAGGATATGCTATGTGAGTACACAATTCGTACACGAACGGAGAACTGGATACACAGCACACAATTCAATGCGTTCATTGACGGTTGGAAGCAATTGTAGTACAGCCGGACAATTATATGACTACGACTCATGGAGGCTGCGATCACTTGGCGGCCATGACAGCACGTTTAAGACGATTGTGCAACAACATCCATAAGAATGTTATCGCTCTATAGCAAATTTTGACAGTTTCTGGTTTTACATACTTAGAACTTCGCCAGTTCGTGTGTAGACGTCAGGGTGGACGTAATTCAATTGGGACGATGGCCTTAGGATTCAGTCCAGAGTTGTATCCCGAACAGCCAAATTTACGTTCTAGGAGACTGAATGTTAGGATTAGGGTAAACCTAACCCCAAGAATAAGAAACTGAAGTCAGATTTGAAATGTCATGCTATTCTCGAGATGTGGACTTGATGTCCATTTGAATAATTGTTCCTGTCTTCATGTGGCACTCAAGGTCACAATTTGCTATAAATACAACCGTATTTTCACTGGTCTTATGACGTCGAGAGTGTATGTGAATACATGCGTTATTGGTAGACTATCTTTGTCTTCTCTCTGTGGATCACGCACATTCGACCAGGATTTAGAACATTTGATCGGGAAACCCGCTCCAAGTGTTGATGTTCCCCTGACTGATCTTGAACATGCTGATGACAAGGTGCTGTTGGTTGACAACTTTTAAACAACATAAACAACGTTAAACGTTATTTCGCACTTTGTCAAATACTTCGGAATGTGCTTTGTAGCCCCAACGTGAAATACTGCAAGACTGATCTGATTAGGTAGATTTATTGTTAGATAATGAAGTCATGGAGTTTGTTGACCAGTTTGTGTACTTGAGAAGCTGCGTCAGCGGCGGCGGTGGAGATGTAGGGAATGAAATAGAAGCACATGACTCTAAAGGTAGGACGGTATTGATTAACCTAGGATATTTCTGGAGATAGAGGCATCTCTCTGATCCTCAAGTGTCGCATATATAGGGCGACAATGACAGCTGCATTGCTTTACGGCTGTGAAATCTGACTGCTCAGGGCAGAAAATGTGAACCGTTTTCACGTATTTAACCATTGATATCTGTTTTCGACCGCTCGCATTGGGCGGCACTAACTAGTAAGCGACGAGGAGGTTGGGAAGCGGGTAATTGGCTGTGACTGTCAAGTGAGTTCTTTTATTCAATTCTTACATTTGTACAGACTTAGATGGCTAAGCCATATATTAGGGATGCCACCTAGTCCTCTGTTTCATCAAGCACTCTTTACCAATGTTGCGGCCAACTGGCGTGAGGTGCGAAGTGGATAGATGATCTGGCGTAGAGAAGTGGAGTTGCTTACCAAGAGGCTGGCCACTTTTGGGTTCATCTCCCGGGAAGCGGACGTTGCAAGTGACAGAGTTGGCGACTGGAGATGTTAGATGAGATGGCGACTAATCGGGTTTGGTGGCGTGAGTGTTGTCATTGTTTGTCCGAGTTGTCAGTGAAATAAGTGCACTTAATGACGCGAGGCACTGAAAACCGTATGGAAGCTGTCTTGCTGATGATGCCTGGCTTTAACTTATAACTCGGTTATCTGTTTACAAGGTGTAGTCACCTTGATTTTGAACGTTTGAATGTAGACGGAGCTATTTTTAGTTGTTATAAGTCCTTTCGCCTCCTCTTCCGTTTAATTCATTTAGCTTCCTAACCAAGGCTTATCTTTTCCTTCTCAGCTGTATGTCAGTTAAGCAGCAGTGAAAACCACTTACGTGTTACAGTCCATAATTATGATGACGATGATGACTCGCAGCAAATACCTTTACTGTCCAAAAAATGATCCATCATACATTTCCAAGGGCAGGAAACTGTACAGTGATTATATCCAGTCTTTGCATGAATAAACAAGCCAAGTAGTTCATTCTGGGATGAAAAGCTGCTAGTATTAAGCAAGTCTCCACAGCCTATACGAAATCAGTGCGGAGATACCCAACCTACACTACGACAGTCGATGTGACGAATCAGACTTGTGTCTGCTGGACAGTACCAGTAGCCAACCAAACTCCGATGCATCCTTTAATTTACTGAGGTCTTACAGTTGTTCGTTACCTTCCCAAGTATAAGTCGTCCTAAAGGAGACACTAAAAAAAGGCTTACAATTTTTTCGAATAGTGCAGTCATGTCCTGAACCCAGGCATTTTCGTACGTTGTAGATACGCCTACCCTGGACTCTCTTGATGTTAATTTCTATGTACACCTTTAGGTTAAAGATAGTTTAAGGCATTTCAAGGTTCGCTATTCCAACTTATAGTGAATTAAACGAATGTACTAATTAACACGTGAGTACGAAGCCGAAGGTCCAAGTCGCCAGACTCCAGCCAGTTTGTCTGTTGACCAACAAAGTGACTGTCAAAAATGAGATGTGGCCGGGCTCTTACAATCAACGAGGCAGAACTACAAACTTAGCCAAGTTCTAAGTAAGTGACGAGTAGCGCTTCGAAATTAACCCAAGTATAGCAAACGGCTACTGAACGGAGATGCCTGCAATGACTGGAAACATGATTCTATCGGTTTTTGGCCGGAAGGAACGCAGTTGCTCCATCCCGAGATATTGCTACAATTTTTATGTGGCTGTAAATGGTTCGTAACACCAAGGTTAAACCGCCGCATGGGTCTAAAACTGCGCTCGTCTTTCACAACCATGTGGACAGCAGAACAGCAAATGAATGTAACACAGAATCTCAGTTGGCAAGACAATGATTCCTTTAATCAGTAACAGAGATTCGGAAAATAATGTGTTCCCTTGTATACCGTATAGAAACTGGGTAGACAATCCACTTCAGGTAGATCAGCCCAGATAAGAACGGCCAACAAATTTCCAGTGAACAAGAAAAACTGACTTGGTGCGTAACTACTCTGCAAGAATCATCATAATCATCATCACAGACAGCAATACATCAGTGGTTCACACTGATGATTAACTGCCACACAACCACGAAGGAAAAAAGGGGAGAGAAAGCCCAGAAGGAGGGGGATGGACCTAACCACTAAAAATAGCTACGTCTTTATATTCAAACATACAACATCAAGGCGCCTACACCTTGCAAACAAACAACCGAGCTGTAAGTGAAAGTAAGGCGTCATCAGCAAGACAGCTAGCTTCCTTACGGCTTTCACTGCCCCGCGTCATTAAGTACACTCACTTCACAGGCAACTCCGACAAACAACGACAACACTCACGCCACTGAGCTCGGTCGAACGCCATCTCACCTAATGTTTCAAGCCACTGACTCTGCGAGTCGCGAGGGCACCAGCCCGGAAGACGAACCCGACCTACAGTGACCAACCCCTCCTCTTCATGAACCATTTCATTTGTCTACGACAGGTCATCATCTGTCCACCTCGCACCTTACGCCAATCGGTCGAAGCGTCGGCAAACAGTGCTCGGTGTGACAAACGACTAGCTGGCATCCTCAGCACATGACCTAACCATCTAAGTCTGTGCAAATGTAGTGACTGAATAAAAGAACTCGTTTGACAATCGACGCCAAACACCCGCTTCCTAACCCCTTCGTTGCTTACTCGTTGGTACCACCCGATACGAGCGATTGAACGCAGACATCGGTGGTCAAACACCTGAAGGCGGTTCACGTCTTCCACCCTGAGCGGCCATGTTTCGCTGCAGTAAAGTAATATAGCCCTCACTGTTGTCTGATATACGTGACTTGTAGGTTTCAGGAAAATACCTCTCTGTCGCCATAGCTGTCTCAGATTGGCGAAAATACGCGCCTCTATTTCATTTCCTACACCTCCGCCGTCCCCGCTGGTGCAGTTTCCCAGGTATACAAATCGATCAACAACCTCCGTGACTTCGTTACCTAACATTAAATCTACGTGGTTATAGCAATCTTACAGAAGCACTTTGCATTGTGAGATTGCGAAGTGTATTCCGAAATACTCAGCAGAACGCGAAGCAGCGATTAGCGTTGTTTGTGCCGCTTGAAAGTTGCCAAACAGCAACACCTTATCGTCGGCATAATCAAGATCAATCAGTCTTTCACCAGGTAGGAGGTCCACGCCAGAATCTTGTGTGTCGGAGGTTATCCTCCATTATTTCGTCTACATCGAAATTGAACAAAAATGGTGAAAGGGGACAGCCTTGACGAACGCTGCTTATGGTGCCGAAACTGCAAACCCTAACCTGGGCTGAAAAATGGAAATAAAGAGCCGATAGTATGTTCACATACTTGGTCGGTACATCTCTGCGTTTAAGTGACTCTAAAAATGTAGATCGATCCATCGAATCGAACGCATCTTTATAGTCGAGGAATACGGCGATTGTTGGTCGACGGTACACATGACGCTGCTCCAGAATTTGACCCGGGGTAAAAATGTGATCTATATATCTCCGCCTAAGACAAAACCCTGCCTCTTCTTCTCTAGTGTTTACCTCAAGAGCTGCAGTGAGTCGACGAAGTATAATGAATGCCAGAACCCTAGAAATGACTAGAGTCAGGCTAATTCCTCTATGGTTTTCGCAAGATCCTCGGGCTCTTTTCTTGAATATGGCAACTTTCATCACATGACCCCCAACACGGTGGGGTGGTCACCGTCGTCCATACAAGTTGGAACAACTGAGTCAAGACCTCTACTAACGCCTTCCTACTTTCTTTGAAAAATGCCGAAACGATATCATTTGGACCAGCAGCCCTATTACATTTGTGAGCCGAGATGCAATTGCGAACCTCAGTCTCAGTGGGTGGTTCTAAATCTACCGACCAAGGTGCTACATCACAAGTTTGTGTCGGTAACACAATAGAAGCAGGAGGCCACTTAAATTGACTCTCAAAGTGTTCCGCCCAACGCTCTAACCTTCTGGACTTATTACAAATTAGTGTGTCATTTGCCTCACTGATAGCCTCACTGACAGACGGTCGTTTGGGACCAGTAGCACGGATCAGCTTAGAGTTTGCCGGTGTTCCCTGAGACTAAGGCGGTTTTCATTTCGTTAACTTTGTTCACTAACCAAGCCTCACGATCAGCTTTTAGACCATGCTCCAGTTTCCTACAGATATCTCTTCCAGACTTATTATGTGAACTACCAGGAGGAACCTTCCGTCTGGCTTCCAACAACTCCAGAGATTTCTCTGAAATCCAATGTTTGTTTAGCTCATGCACCTTTGTGCCGCATGCTACAGTACCTGCTTCCTGAATGGCCTGTGAAATTTGAGTTTAGCAGCTATTAGGATCTTCGAAGTGAGTATCACTAAGGCAGCTTTTTAAGCTGGTTTGGTACTTATGCTTTACCGATGGTAAGGTCAGTTTCTCAAGAACAGTATCACGAATAGTATCAGCAGCTAAATGTCCGGGATCGTAGCATGCACACTCTCTAGCAACAACCTTACTGTCTGCAGTTAGTCAGAATGGTGAACTGCTTTGTGGTACTACAGTAAAGAAGCTTGTAAGAAGCAAGCTGCTGGAGAATCTGCAAAATTCAGGTAAAGACCCAAAAGTTCAAGGCAATACTCATGACAAATGTCACATGGGTATTTCTCTGGAACTCGTTTATCAACTACTGAATACTTTTGACTAAAGCAACATGGTTGTGCTGCCTATAAACGTCGCTAATCGCATTGATTGCATGAAGCTACCAACAAGCCTATGGATTTCATGTGAGCATATAGTAACTACAATAGCCAATTTGCAGGTACCTTTGTGTAAACTACATGTGGTATTCAATCATACCCATGTATATTTTAATAACTTATTAGGGTAGCTGATTCGAACTCGCGAAGTAATTTCGTGACTGTCATGCATACATTTAACTCAGAGATGTCTTGTGAGGATTGTTGCACTACAGCAGGTCAAGTAGCAACTAAGTCTAAGTAATGCATGTGGTTTATGAATGGACAAACTGAACGCCCGACGTTCTCTACCATAAGCCATGTCATTTGAACAAATAAGTGTGGCCATCACAATAACCAACATTTTTGAAAGTCACACCTCATTATGCCTTCCTAACCGTTTTAACTTGCCATCTACTTTTGCTACAGTAAGGTTGTTAATTTTTCATCTCAGTTCCTCAGCTAGAAGGCAAATAATTCCGTGCCTTACCACCTTAACCTGTCTTTCTGCGTATGCCCTATTTTCCAAGGGAGATAGCAATATATGGGGTCAATGGAGCAATAGATTTTGACGGCAGTAGAGGACAGCAGCCTATGAGAGACCCAGTTTTTATCGGCGTACTTATTTCGATGACGAGAACAAGATGTGGCACCATAATGCTGGATAGATTCAAAGATTGACGAGCCAACGTGGTTCGAACAAACGCGCACATTTCTGGTCCCAACCTATACTGCTACCTTGGCGAGGTGGTCGGGCTTGTGTACAGTTTTGATCCGGCAGGCTATGATGACCAGGACTCCGGTCTTTCCAGTTGAAACCTTGTCAGACAGGCTATTGGGGAGCACTCA
>LUCH01004747.1:16831-42300 GCA_013368495.1 Paragonimus heterotremus | reverse complement strand
CAGATGTTCCCACTATCCACCAGCGAAGTGGTCAATGCTAGGTTTCAGTGCTTGAAAAATCCCAATCCCTTTCTGATGTTGTGGTAGTTGTTTGAAATTTCGCAGGTTAATCACGAATGTTCGATCAGTTTCAGCCTATTAGTAATGGATACGTTGCGGCTTGTAGAAGTCAGTGGGCTATTTACTACGTCTTTCTTTTGGAAGCCATTCCGTTTGTGTTGGCGGAGTCTGAATTTATGAAGGAATGCCAAATTCTGCGTTTAATTAAAATGGAAAATTCTAACTTCTTCCACAGAGGACAACCAAAATTGTCCAGCTCAGCCAACGAAGAGGCTTTTTCCAACAGAACATGATAGTGATTTTACGGATTCGACTGGTGCCCCGAAGATTCCCCGGTGCGAGATGAACGTGGAAGAGGCCACCTCCATTGAAAAATTATCAAATAGATCTTTTCCCCCACCACCAAAAGGTACACCTATGTTAATGGAAGGCGTTTCCCGTGTTGTCACATTAGACCAAGATTGTACAGAGGCCCATGAAGCCAGGGAGCTCGCAGACCATTTATTAAAAACAGGTGGATGTTTGTACGTCGAAGGCCAGCTAGTTTACGCTGATGGTCAGTCTACAGAAAGTGATACCGAAGGTATGGATCAGTCAAAAGGGAGCCGACCTTCAGAAGACAACCGAACAAATCATCCGCTTCGTTTCAAAGGAAGCCAGCCAGTATCAATCTCACAACGAAACATGGAAGCACTCGTGAACTACGAGTATTGTGTTTCCCACAAAGCAGATGGGAGCCGCTACCTGCTTCTAATAGCCGGACCTGGTAAAGTATATTTAATTGACCGCGCCAATTTTGTATACAAGCCAGATGTGCTTCATTTTCCAACGGCATCCTGGGTGAAGAGTATCAAAAATTCGACGCCGCAACCACCAAACCCAGATTTTCTCTCAGGTTCTGGTAATCATCTTTTCAACACTCTGCTTGATGGTGAAATGGTTCTTTATAGAGATCCGTCCAAGCCAGCTTCTGCTCACCATGATGATGCATCTAGTGGCGGTACACCGCGATTTCTCATCTACGACATAGTCACACTTGACAACAGCCCTGTCGGTCGTTCTCCTTTTTTCAACCGCTACATGGCCATTGATACGCAAGTCATTTGTCCCAGAAATGTTGCTGGTCACATGGGTTTAGTTGATTTCGCTGTCCAATCCTTTTCAGTCCGACGGAAACCTTTTCGTTCGCTTAATCAAACAGAACAGGTGAGCATTGTCTGAATGAAACTGTAGTTTGATGTTCGGTTTTCTAATATGTGCTGTCGCAGCTGACCATTTCGGTGTTAATTTACTGCCTCTTTGCATAGTTCCTCCTTCTTGGAACACCAAAACCGATTCTAGGGAGTGGATATTATGAATGAAAGATATATTCACAGGAGCGAAACTGTTTCTTCGGCGGAGGAGTTTCTAATTGAGAATGAGGGTATTTCGGTAGATTTGAGTGCAACATGGTTTGTAAGACAATGTTATGTTATCGGAATTGTGAAGGTAGTCGTGCGCTCGTGATTAATGCTGAGGTTCCATCAAAACTGTTCTTAGTGTGTTAAAGTATTACGGACCCTGTAGAAGAAACCATACCGTCGAGTAATCCCAAAGTGTGACTTATTATAACGATTACTCGATCGTTATACGATGAAGAACGATCATACGTCCACGTAATCAATAATGCTGTCTACATGCCTTCCGATTTGAAAGTTGTGCTGTATCAAAAGAAAACGCTTGGCCTTAAGGTATGTTAATTTTGATTGCGTTGACCATCTGCTCACACACCTCACTCGTTTGACCAGTAGTCTGGTAGATACGGTTGTCAACCCGTAGTACGAAGTTCGGCGGCTCGATCCCCGTCCGGACTACATCCGTCGGACAGTTCCGAATAATCACCTGTTAAGTGTAGTATTGAGTGATGCCATAATTTGTCGGACTGCCACAACAGAGCGTTCAGTTGATGATTAAGTACGGCCTACTTCTATTGTTGTTGAATCAGTAGTAACAGCGATCACACCGCCACTGGCTCTAACCCTTGATTACGTCACTTGTTTTTTTTAGGTTTAAAAGAACTGATAAAATCCAGCTCATATTTAGCTCAGTCAGTTTCACGTTAGTGAACCCCTTGTGGAAGTGAAGCCAAAAACTTGCTTTTTAATAGCATTTCTGCGAAAGTCTAGATCGCCGTCCTGCACTCGATTGGGGATTATCACCTTCCAGGTTGAGAGAGCAGTATGGCAATCCATTCCGTTCGTTACAAAAGCTTTGTGACAAAAGCAGTGTCACAGTCAAGACATCCCCATATTTGTTAGACCTTTTCCTGTGGCGTTTTGTTCTCGTACGTTTGCACTTATTTGTTGACCTGTTGCTGTCAGTTACACATCGAGCCACCATATGGTTGCAGTTCAAAGTGAAAACTGTATGTATACCGAAGTACATCTAGTAGCATGTCACGAAAATCGGGCTCTGCTTTGTAACACTATTTGATTTTCAGATGGATCATATCGTTTCATTTTCTCCTTCAGTTATTGAAACCGGAATTCGCTCAACAACTCGATCACGTTACGGATGGTTTGATATTCCAACCATGCGGACCGGAGGACTTTTACGTCTTAGGCACATGTCCGCAAACATTGAAATGGAAACCACCCCAGTTGAACACGATTGATTTCCGGTGCAAAATCGTGCATGAATCTAAATTAGGGTACGTATGAAAATTGTCACTTTTTTGTTTGTTGATTGATATTCGCGGATTTGGTCGATTTTAAATTGAACGTCACGTACATTTTTGATTGCCGCTTTCGCATTCAGATAGACCTTCCAACCGGCCTTTTCCGAAAGTTTCCAACTTACTAGATCCCGTCAGTGGAGCGTACTCTTGTCTTGACTTGGATATGATCCGCGATCCATATTCTCATGAAGCAATCTTGTTGATAGATGCGCCGCTGGCCTTACGGTTGATAAAATTGAGTTATCGTGTACGAACGCTTAAACTCATTTGTCTGCAAGTAATGGTCGGGTTGTCCGTTGATCACTATATGTGGTGGAGTTACTGCCCGTTAACTCTTTTCGGTAACTTCAAGATTAAGGTTTCTGAGTCGAAGCGAAATGACGGACACACTTAAACTTGTTGAGAAATGCATTCATTACGGATGATACTGGGAGGTTCACAAACATAATTTGAACCCCACTCACATTCCGTTGTAGCTGTTGCATTCACATGAATTTTTCAATCACCTTCTTCTTCTTCTTGTTCTTCGAAAAAGCATTAGACTTAAGGTTCTTCATTGTTACAGTTCGTAAGCAACGTGCATCCTTGCTGGCATCTGCATTTGGACTCCGGACCACGTTCAGTGGACTTGATTCGCCTATTCTCTAGTTGTCAGTTACTTACTGAGTCATTCAGGTTTAATCAGGAAGTACATAATCTGTAGCGACTTACCCGCCAGCAATTGCTCTTGTTTTTTTCCTGCGACGTCGGATTAGTCAGCCTGGCGGACGATCAGCTAATGTCCTCAATACACAATCCAACCGCCTAAGTTTGTGCATTCACAAAGGTTGCAAATGTTTGAACGAACTCGATCTTCGTACCAAACATATACCTACCAAATTTTATCGTTGCTTGCGTGTTGATATCACCTGGTGAGTGCGAGTGAATACGTACATCAATGGTGGGACAGTTGAAGGCGATTTGTCATTCACCCAGAGCCAGGTTTCTCACCTGGTTGTACTATTTATTCATTGGTGAAATATCACGAGAACGTCTGCGCTGCTAGAAATGACAGCTTGCAAAGTCTGTCCTAGACAAACAGCCCCCACTCCTGTTCATGTGCCCCAGCCTTTTCTAGCACGGTTTCGTGTACCACAAATCTCGATTATCTCGTCTGAACGTACGAATATTTTCGTCGTTCAAACGTTTTCACCATTTTGCTTCTTATTCGTCATCCGGTAACGGGTATTTCAGTTAATCTTTCTCTGGAACCGTCACATTGGAGCAATAAACACTTGACCTTTATACTATCTAAAGTTATTTTCACGATCTTTTTTGTTTCATTTCAACAGAGAGATCCCTGGGTATGTTGGCTATTTGTATCTGGGCGGCCTAAATGTACCGTCAGCCAAACTAGGCCATGTCGGACCGAGAGATAAGAATCTGGATGGCAAGATTGTGGAGTGCTCGCTCGTTCCTGGACACGGATGGAAAGTACTTCGAGTTCGTACTGACAAAACTGAACCCAACTACCACAAATCGGGGGTTGGTAGGTTACATTGGTTTTTCGCGATTGATTAGTTTTTCCTTGCTGTTCAATTTTTTTTATTTCATCGATAAAGGTGATATGACGTTTCATTTCAGTTGCATTTGCATGTTTGATTTTTTCTATTTGCCAGCAGGCGGTAGTTTATAATCTTCAGCAATGCTGATGTGTTAGATATCTCCCTAGTGCGAATTATTCAGCGCGATACTTGGAACTTCCGATTTTACAGGTCATTTCTTCATGTTTGTCACAAATCTGATGGTAACTTTCACGAACATATTCTGGCTACCTACACTATTCTCCAAAAATGTCCTCCTCTTATTACAAGCGTCCGGAGTGAGCGGTGCACATTTCTCTGCAGAATCGCTCTCGCTGACAATTTGGTTCACATACTTTTTGACAATTCAGCCCGGATTCGTACACTATTTTTGTCTCATGAAACAACTGAAGTAGCAAACTATCGTTTTATTTCGAATGAATATATCGAAGCACCTGACTGCTGATTGTCGATCCGGTTCTAACGGAAAGGTGTTGTGGCGAACAGTGTATATGCTGATGTTATTTTTAGGCATAATTCCTCTTTTTATTTCACTTCGTTGACTGGTGTAACGATCGTTGACATATCAAACTGAAGGAGAAGTTGAACCGTTTTTTCTGCATTCATCTTTTCAGCCATAATCGAAAGCATAATGTGTCCTGTCAGCGCAAGCAATTTGCTTGCTTGCATTCGGCAGCGCGGAATCAAACTGAGTAAAACACAACCTTCTTCTGCAACCACGTCTGTCAAGTAATATTTCCTGTTCTCGGAACTCCATCTGTGCACTTACAAAGTCATGATGTTATCCCGTTCTCGCTGCCTCACTGAATTCCCATGAATGTAAATTGGTCGGAAACAGTTTTTTGATGAAGTTCCATCTGATTGAGTCTCCTATACAATACCATTGGTATACCGGAATTTGAGTCGGTCCAACGAGCCGTTACATATCTGGCTTTTGCAAGTTTATTTTCTCTGAGCATGCTCACTTTATATCCGCGACGATTTCCACTCTCACTTGGATTATCCAAGTGATGCTGTCTTTTCTGTCGGCCTCTCTGATGTATTGGGTTGTTTTTGTTATGTTGTCACTGGTACTCTACATCCTCATCCATACAAGTGATTTGTATTTCTTCTATCGCAAACTCTTTCTAATCCACTCGTTTCCCGTGTCTGCATGAATGTTCTGAAATCTACTGAAGGTTGGTGACCTAAGAGGAAAGTTGGACATAACTACATCACGTGCTCCCTGTTCTACGACACTTGACAGCGTACGGGTGATGAGAGAACATGATAGAACGGTGCGTAACACTTTCGGCTTGGAGTTGCATCTCTGTTAACCTATACCAGACGACTGGGTCATTACTCCGAAATGTCGGACGATGGATACCAGGGATTAGCAAAGCCATTGCTTGGCACATTACTGTCAATCACATTGAAAAACAATCACACCGAGACAGAAGAAAACTATAAATATGACTACTGTCCTATATATATATATATATATATATATATATATCAGTGGAAATGTCTGCAGCTTAGGTAGCATATTTAAAATGTTTAAAAAAGGGCACACATTGAGTGGTGAACGATTTACTGTGACGTTTCAAATCCACACTAGGATCCATTATCAAACAAATAAATGCTGGGATGATATTGTTCTGCCGCTCACCGTGTTCGCCTGTCCGTCTGTCTTCGCTCATTTTTCGTTTCACTGTCAACGATGTTGACTTAGTGACTGTCTATATCTACGTATCAAATGAACGAATTTTGCGAATATATATATATATATATATATATATATATATATATTTCTAGAAAGTGACGGAGACAGTGTTCGGAGCAAAAATAGACAGGGTTCACCGGCTTGGATGCCAAGTTGCTAATCACAATAGTTCGTAAACAGTATCGATAAAATCACGAAGCATCTAAATAAGATCAGAAGGATGTGCAAACAAATTGTAATGCAAGTAACAACCAAATAAAGCGAATGCACTTACACGAATGGAATCCATGTGTTAATTTAGTGTTGAGTGAAATCCTATAGATGTCGACGTAGCGATCTACGGCGTGGAAACACCCTAATTCACATAACAAAGCAATTGCGTCTGTTCAACGATGCGCGTTCACATGCGTTGTCTTTTTAGCCCGAATGAAGACACTATGTTGAATGCTGCATCATAGGCTACTGTCCAAGATTGGGTGCGTATGTGTTATGTGCGTGACATTGATTGCAATGGTGTTGACAAACTGTAGGTCGTTTCAAGCCACTGCAGGTGCGTGCGCGAGGACCGCTCAGGGGTGGGTGCGCGGCGTTACATTCTGGTCACATATGACAGGGAGCCGTTCTAGACACGACTTTGACCACGCCTCATTGTGATGTTACAGGCATGACTGGAATGATCATATCCAAACGCTGAACCACAACCTTGTGTAGAGCGTTCATTTTGCTCGACCACTTCGAAAGGAGAATAAGCAGAATAGTCACTCTGACACGTTGTCGACGTCAAGTATCAGATTGGCAAACCAAAAAGACTAGTCCATTACGTGATACTGTGGTCAGTAGCACCGAAGTCACCAACGCGTAAGAAGTTGGAAAAAACGGAACGGTGGGTATGGTCTACAATCAAATTCGGATAGTCTATCCCCAACATGACGGAAGCAAGCTACTGATGACGTGAAGTCACCAGTAGGAGGACACCTACAATGAACGTACTCACGGTGAAGGCAAGCTTGAAGCAAAAGTCATCATCCAACATTTTTGTACCTAAACTGGTTGTAAGCTATTCAGTGACGTCGGTATTTCACTGGTGATAGAGACTATTCAGAACTCTACAAGGCCAGTGAGAAGTTAGTTTACCATCAGAGGAGAAAGAGATCTTCATTGGCTCGCTCTGTGTTCACGAGTTCTGTGGAAAGAAACACTGCACCGAATTCCTTAGGAGTGCAAATTTTTTGGCAACCGTCTGCAAGGAAACCACAAGTCAGAGGGGGTTTTGCCAAGTATTCTGTGGTTTGACAGTCGATACGGACGTCTTGTGAGAATCACAGATCCCTTCATTCAACTGAAACTTTTAAGGCGTTCACTGCAAATTACGAAACATGATCCTGATGTGAATTGGCCATCCACGAACATGTGATGCTTCTGACGCGTCGTTGTAAACTCCAGCTATGAGACAAACAAACCCGACAAATGTGGCATCAAAGTATGGATGGTTATCAACTCCAAAAAAGCATCGATGTATTGCCAAACTTCGGCTCTTGTGAAACCCACTCGAGATGTGAGTCTCTTGGATGACAGTGTCGTGTTGGGGTTGATCGATGGCCCATAGCGTAACGGATATCGCATAACAAGCAACCTTTCTGTAAGTTCTTCATAGGCGGATCTAGTGCTACCATGAGTTATCACAAGGGATTCACACAGAATAACTCTCGTTGCACGAGAAAGTCTTCCATTTGAATGATGACAGCTAACATCTGTTACTCCGTTACAGGGCAAACAAAAGTCCACTGATCTCCTATCATATCATCATATAGGAATAGATCTTTCCAAAAAGGATTGTCAGTTGTTATCGTTGCAGCACCGCCAACTGACTCGCGTAATACTATTCTTAATGGCCGCCTAGGTAGTTGTCTTTATCAGATAGCCAAAGTAGCGAAGTAAGCAGGACGTGGAGCATGATGTGCTTTATTTTAACCTCTTTAATGGCAGATAAATTTACACTGTACCATCACGTTAGTTGATCCAGATGCTTTCATCGGTCCGTCTGACAAATATGTTACCTCCCTGACGTCCGCCCTCACTGTAAGCAACGTAAATGGTCTCGTGTGCCTCACTTGTAAACTTATTTATTCCAGGCGAATTATTTAAAACCCGAGGTGGTTGCCACGAATCCACCGTTGAGCATCGTGCGCGCAGTCTCTCTCCTACACAACGATGTTTGCAATAGTATCCACACGTGATGCGTCTGTTTCTCAGACCTCTTGTGTGTTGATGTAACAAAACGCCTGACGGCTCAACGGATGGGCATGCGGAATCGGAAGAAGAAAAACATTGTCCCCCAATCCAATATTCCAAGTGCGAATACACCAAGTTCATGAACGCCTGAAAATCCAGAAAACGGTAACCATGAGAAGGAAAACAACCCCACTACGTTGTGGTCCTCAGTAGCAGAAAAATCGAGTGAACGAGGTTGATAAAGGACCATTTCGGAGTGTCTAGAATGTTCGTTTTAGTGTTGACACAACAGCTCATGTTTCGTTGCCCATGTAATTATTTGCACAACTGAGACTGAAGGGGCTTCTGACGACTATACGACCAGATTTGCGCCCCGAAGGATCAGAGGCACAGTTGCCCACTGTCTTTCAAAACAGACGAGTGTCAACAACCAACCACAATGACAGTGAAAACATACACGAGGTGTGTATCAAGCGTTCTCTGTGTTCACAATAAATAAAAAATAGTGACAGAATGATACAGATTGTTCACGTGGCCGTTCGTGGAATGTATATAGTCGGTTTGCTTGAAGTTCCGAAAGTGAGGCCAGCCGACGTCTGGATCAAAGACGTTACGTCGATGCGGACCCTGTAGGCCCCGATCAGTGCCATCGGTTGCGGTGACAAAATGGAGGAGTGCTGTATGCAAGGAAATGAATGTGTAAAGAGATCAGTATGATAACACTACAAAATCAGCAATATGCAAAGTATACGCAGAACGGGATAGTTTGGCTAAGCGGTTGTTGGGGCATAAAACTCAAAAATCTGCTTTCCGAATGCTGATGAGACTGGACAGGTATTCGTGCTACCAATCAAGCTTCTGTGTGAAGACAGATGGTGTACGCTACTGATGAACTCTCACACATCCGCCAGAAGTGTTCTCGTCAGAGTGCATCTCAATCCACATACTGCGAATGATGTGACTTGTACATATTTGAAAAGATATCTTCTCGTTATGTGCTTGGGATCCCGAACGGAGCAAGAATCTACATTAGGCATCACAACGCTTCCGCAGCGTGATGAAGTTTTAAAGAACCTTGACAGACTTCTCATCGTATTGGTGCCTACAGTGAAGTTATACAACAGATAGAATCCATCAGCGGGGTATGTTTTTATTTGGTCCGTGATCAGAGAAATGGCACCTAGGACTTTGTACTCGAACAAGTGAACACTTGACAAACGTCATCATCGTCCAGAATACAACATTGAAATAATGTCCGCTGATTAACCAGGATCGCTGACGCAGGGGACTAACCACAATATCGTGGGTTGTACCTGTGCAATGATTTTCTAGTGTATCACGCCCTCTAACCATGATCAATAATACCACGATAGGCAATACGGTCTTTGCTCAGTGCTTTGGTTTGTTTAATGCCAACCACGTTCAGCCAGTCTCTTGTCTTGTTGTTGTCAGTACCCCGGTTGGCTTAATTTCGTCCAATTATCGGTGCATGATCCGTGTGTAATTAGAGATATAGTATCCCAGTTGTATTCCGAAACAGTTACTACAAATTGGTGTCGCGATCGAACGGAAGAACCTCTAGAACGCTACCGGGAGTGGTTGGTGGGTAAAAGGTATCCAGCAATCATACAATAACCAGGGAGTCAAAATCGGATAACCATCTGTCCACTTCCTGATCGCTGGTAGACGGAACTTCCAATCCCCATATACAGGAACTCTTACGTGCTGATGATATCACCTTGTTTGGTGATATAACTTACCCAACTTAAATGTTAAGTTCGGTGAATAACCGGACATCTGAACTATCAAATCGAACTACAAAGTCTACATTTGTTCTGAACGGCTACGAGTGCTGGCGCACATTAAATGGAAAAATAAGTTAAGTTAAACATGACGGGTGGCTTAGAAGTAGCATCGTCTAAATCCGTAATACGATGTCGTCGTTCAAACCACTATGAAACGCTCTAATGGGGCGAAATATAGCTACAAAATCTTCCATACCTGAGACCCTTCTGGATGCACATCGGCAGAATACTTTGGTTTTCTTCTGGACGGGATTTCTAAGGACAACGTATTCAGACCGCCACTTTTGATTGAATAGGAGACAGAAAAAACACAGAGACCAGGATACTCAGTCGTGCCTGGCATACGGGTGCAACAACGTCTGGAACCGTTGAAGCTAAGTGAAAGAGACGAGAATCCTGGTCCTCCAAGCCAATGGGTGACTTGACCATCCTAGAAAAGATTAGGTAAAAAATAGGCAAGTTAGGCGTGATCAATCCAGTGGGACGTACAAGTTGTTAAGTGTCGACAGCTTTCGTAAATTGAACTTTCGTCTGCCATGGTTCTGACCAATGACAAACTAGTGCATAGACTAATTTGACCTATGAGCTTAATTCGTTTAAATATTTTTGACGCTCACCAATGTTACGTGTAGCAACTGACGAGAACATACCCTACAAAATCGGTCTTCTGACCTTGTTATTCGAACTCGTAAGTGGGGAAGAATGTTCTATACAAAACGAGGTCATATATTTAAGTAGCGTACCACTGAATTGTACGTAAACCACCAGGTTAGATCAGAACGAGATCTGCAACTGTGCCGCACCGCAAGTCTTCGCAATTGCGTTAGTTATTCTCTGAGTCACCAGCTCAGCAAACGTCGCGTCTTTGCAGTGTAACGGCATATAAACCAATTTCTGCCCCGCATAAGAGAGCTTAGCTTCTCGCATTGTCAGTTACACGGTTACCATGAGTTTTACGGACTAAGAGTTCCTTACGGATGTCCACCCTAAAAATATTATTTCCGCTTGAAAAATAGCTTCATTACGCTTCCTCGCAGCTATGTATATCAAACTATGAGCAAAGTTTATTTTCTGCTTCACAGGCACGTGACTGCGCTCCAAATCAGAACCACTTGATGTTATGTGACGAACTGCCTTTGGTTTAGACCGTTTGATAAACAAGACATAAAAAGTTATGTAATTGGCCCGAGGATGAGTGGCCGGAAACAGACTATTCGCCAAGTCAACTGTTAAATCAAAATACCGCTGAATATTTCGCGGCGAACGTAACAGTTCGCGGTACCACAACGCAGAAAAGAATAAACGAGATACTGCCAAAAACAAAAAGCAAATCATAATACCTGCCGATAAACGTTCTTTAATTACAGGGGAAGATGCCAGTGCATCGCAAGGCCCAATTTTATCCCCTCCATACACATGGGGAAACCTAATTCACTGCTACAACTGGTTTATGAACACTGGTGTACATGTTTTCCAGCAAAAAATACAAGTCGACTAACGAAACTAACCTGCAACTGAACACGTACAACGTAGACAAGAATAAGCTCGTCAGATGGCGCAGAACCTTTATTTTGAAGACTGGCGTCCAATTCAACTTTACAATAGCCCGGAGGGGTTTTAAAATACAAAATGAAGCGTGCCAATTCATCCTCAGAAATCAACTGAACGGGAAAGAAGCTAGATGTTTTCGTATCCACCAGATGACCCGGTTCAACCAAGAAAATGTGTTTGGGCAGTGTAGCTTTGACAACTTGGAGCATTATATTTTCCATGCTGAGAAGACCGAATAAAGGGAATCAAGAAAATCACAAAGAAACGCACATAAAAAAAACAGCCTGCAACCCCGCGAAGTAATGACTTATTCAGCTAGTGGGAAAATCCCAATCCCGAGCGGACTCGACGCTACAAAATTGGCTGGATCTGGAACTCACAGCATTATTATTTCAAATCTAATCATTAGGTCTTGTATAACCCCACCAATCAAGGCTGCATATGAAAAGTAAATCAACACATTTGGCGAGGTAAACATCTATTAAACAGTAGAGGAATCGCGCCATACGTAACCACGCAGCAGCTCTGCAAAATAAACAATGGATTCCAACTGCTCGATCTTACTGTACTCGTTCGTGTATCCAGTATAAACGACGATACACCAGCACTGGGAACCGATACAACCGCAGCACGATCAGCGGGAAAAAGCGGGGGGAGAGGTTCATAAAGAACCAATGGTTAACCCAGAAAAACCCGACAACGGGAAATCTACACCCTGAAAAAAGCATCAAAAATGCAAGCGACAGTAAATGTTTAGAAAAACAGCTTCCGTTCGGCTTCAACCTCACCGTTTCATGAAATCCTTGTTCAGTGTGCAACAGCGACATTTCAGTTCTTAAACCTCATTTAAACGACGTCCACCAAACGTCTCTAGTCATAAATCTTGAATCCCAGGACAGCTATCCATGGAAACGAACATGGTATGCAGGAGATAATCAATCAGATCTGCATTCCCATTGTTAAACCGAGCAAACATTTGTCTATCCAAAACGGTGTATTAACAAACTGTGCTCGAGATGACTAGCAAATGTCTAATGCCCCTCGTGCAGGTCCCAAACGTGAGGGTGTGAGCTATTAGAGATTAAACTCCTTCGAATTTCATCATCGCAACAGCCTGGAATGGTCAGGGCCCTCATAGTTCACCATTGCCATGCGGTTTTATCCAACTGTTGGTGGTTTTACCATACAATATCGGATATGGTGAACATTCAGCTGGCATGCAGAGTACGTGATCCAACCAACGAAGGCTATGCAACATAAGCAGTTGACCAAATGATCGCACATTCCCAGCGTTTCGGAATACGCGCCGGCGAACGGACGTACTGCTTACGCGATTAATCTGCGTGATGTGGTCTAGTTGGCGGAGACGGTAAGTCTGCTGAAATCTTCGCTGTGAACAGGTAATGTTTCCGTACTGGAGCAAAACAGAACTTTCACTATTAAATACTTACCTTATAACTTCACTGTTGCCTACTCGTTGATGTAGCCCAACACACGTACGAGTGAATAGGGACAGGGATGGTCGATGTACTGGAAACGGTTTGCGTCCTCCGTCCTGAGCAGTCACGTTTGGTGGTCGTACAGTATGACGACTGTCATAGCCGCCATTCGTGCAGGACCACCAATCGACACGGAGGTGTTTCGACCAGCAGAGATTAGTTAAGTTAACGAAGACAGCTTGCGCCTAGAGATACCGACCTTTATAGCTGTTGATTTAGCTTGTCAGTATTGTCATCATCATCATCATCATCATAACCACTAAAGACATACATAAATCAGTGGTTCGCGCTGATGCCTAACTGTTATACAACCATGAAGCGAACCTTAGCGAAGAAGAAAAATGTGAAGTAGAAACAACCGTATCTATGCTCTGTGTCAAGATGCCCACACCTTGTAAGCAAACCGAGCTATAATTAACAGTAAGGAGTCACTAGTTTTAACTGCTTACGTCCATAATTTCACCTACTTCATAGACAACTCGGACAAACACCGGCAATATTCACAACAATGAGCCTCTTAGCCGCCACCTCACCTGAGGTCGTCAGTCACCGAATCAGTGGATGGTGATAGCTCCAGCTTACCAGATGAACCCCATCTACAGTGACTAACCCCTTGGTGGATGACTTCACGTTTCTACGCCAGGTTAACCGCTCACCACGAACAATCGAAACAATGCTGATTCATAGGTACACGAATGATTAACAGCTTACATGGTAACATCATGCGGCATTTAATCCGTGTAACCACTACTGTTCGTATTTTGGGGATTTACAGTGTATCACATTCTTTCAACGCTGGAGTGCTCCATTGAATACACTGTTCGCCCATTGAAGTGTCGAGCTATTTGTCGAAGTATTTACACTTTGGCCGGACCTATAAAGCAAGTGTCATTACGCAGAGATTCCATGTGGACAATTTTCCAAAAAACAATTAAGAACAACTGTAGAACGTGACATGAATGACGTCAGCAAATTCGAGCGTTTTTGACACTTTTGAACTAATAGCAGATAGAAACACCACGGCGATATTTCCACTTTCTCACATCAATTGAGTTCTTTTTCGACCGTTAAGTTGCCTTTCCTCATAGGCTGAAATTGCCCCGCCACTTGTGGTCTAAGAACAAACGAATAGGTATCCACCACGACTCTAAGAGGGATTTAGAGAGTTATGCAAACAGTTAGTCCATGTGACCACCAATTATGTGTAGACAGCTGTCTCGACCTTGTTGAATCTCATTAGCACCACGCACATCACAGAGTCGAATCTACAACCTGTAAGACACCGTCAGATTACAGGACCATAACATTTGTTCGCAGGTTGCAGGTTTGAATCTCAGCGTGCGTGGTGTTGATAGGATTCAAGAAAGTCAAAACAGCTGTCCACCAGTTAATCGGCGGTCACCGGGAGCTAATGTTTGTAAAACGAATTTCGTACAACCTCGCCAACTCAATCACTAGCTAACAAAAAAGATCCTCTTTACTTGTACTGATTGCCGAATGAATTTTCTGTCAGTCTGTATTGATGTGCCTTAAAGATTTTGTACGCCAGTTGATCAGAGACCTGGCTGACATACACTGAACATATCTCATGTGGACTCAACTTCTCCGCACACGTGGATTTTCTCACCAGCCCCGGAGAAAAACAACCGAATTTCCTTAGAGTTCGCCAGTGATGTGTTTTTTCTTGTTACGACAGAGGTTCTAACTTTGGTTCACGTATTGTTCAGTAGAGCGCACTGACCACTGTATCAATGACTGTACATCAAATACGGGCAAATTATCCTATCTAAACGGTTAATTCTAGCCCCGACTGTAGCGAAAGTGTGCACCATTACGGATTCTTGACGAGAGCGAAACTTGAATCTAGACTTTTTTTCGGAAAGATCTGGCTGAAAAGCATGGGAATGCAAAAGCCACAGGTAAACGTGAACAACACTCAAGTTGTATTACTAATGCATGTGTGTTAGAAAATGTCAAGCATAACCTTGAATCAACCACCGTAGGTGGGCACGCGGACTTCAACAATAGCTCACGTCTTTAATCACAAGACTTACCAAGTGGACGTACGGTAGCTCAAAGAAAGTACATAAGGCAATTGCACCAAATGTGCGTGTAAAAGGTCGCATACAACCCGAACCGCAACCTGGATTATACGCGCTCGGAAAGGACAGAATCAGAAATGAAACAACTGCATCAACATACGAAATAGCTCTCATGAGGATGTCCTTTTCGATCGCCGCCTGATGCATCTGCCGAGCCAAGTGTAGCGGAGAAACAACTAGTGGATGACCATCGGTGGCCATCGGATGGGGATTCGCTCCATAGGTCAGCAACAGTCGGGCACACTGGACCCAGCCTCGTCGCGTCGCCTACACGCACACAAAAAGGGACAAAAGACGGTCGAATTACTGATATTAGTATGTTTTTGGTACTCATCAGAAAAGAAAGTTCGCGTTGCATTTCATCAAGACTTTAGAGATAGCAGGCTCGAGGGGGAAATTGCACTGTCATAGATTCAACCTCCCCGGATACCTTAACAAGGAAGAATAGGCTTTCAACACTTCCATCACAACATGAATGCCATCACGTGGCATACTAAGTCGAATAGGGGCAGGATGATCTCACGTAATCGAAACAACCGGATCAACGACCGCTCACTATACACCAAGAAAAGGCCTGGCTGTATTCGTCAACAAGAGATTCATGTTCTGTCTTGGTTAAATCACTCTCTCCCTTTAATCACCCCAGTATATTCCGGGTACTGTGGTTCACTAACACTTGCTGATTCAATTCGGCTAGAAAACCGAGTGCGACGTTTTCGTTTATACTACCCACCTTTCTGCGTCTGCGCTAACCGCCCAGTCTAGAATAGTCAGCAGATACATAGCAGTGCCTGGTGATAAACCTTTCGCGACATTCTAAGCTGGCATCGGATCGGATAAGTAAACTTGATATCGGTACACTTTTAGAGTAGAGTAGTCAGCCTCATTACCACTGAGCCACCTCGAATGCTGTTACATAAGGTAATACAGCTTGATAGGATTCACTTCAGGTAATACAATCGGTTATAGCATAGCAAATGCTTCGTGCAGCGTTAACTCAAAACTTACCAGTAGATAATGACAATGCATAAGCGTACACGACCTAAATATTAAACGTCACCTTCACATAAGTGTCTTCTGCATAACACATTCAAACAAAGTATTGTGCGAACTGAAGCATTACCATAGTGTGTACCCAACGACCATACATTTTTCTCAGAGTGCCATAACTTTAGGAAGTAAATGGATGTATTGTAATCAAAGATAAAAAACTGGTTCAAGAGACCTACTTAGGACAGGCGGATCGTGTAATCCATCTACAGTGACAACCTCAGTATGCATCATATACAGGACTCAGCATTCGCGTCCCAAGACCTACACTAAGTCAAGGTAACCATACTCTGCAATGCTCGTGTATGCATACAATCAACCTCGTCATCAATGACTGACGATCGATCACGATTAAGCTGAGTTGACTCTAGCTTTAGACAGATGAAGATTGCTAGGGAGTCCAATTTTTCCGTCCGAAACCACCTCCTTCCTCGAGAAAAACGATTTATCCAACCAGAATGAGCGGAACTGTCCAAAACGGTCGAGAGGTAACCTTGGCTATTTTTTGCCCTGTACGACTGTTATTCCGCTATGCTTATCGGTGGATTAGTTACGTCAACTACTTTTTTCGATAGCTGTCCTATCTTACGATTCAAGAATGCTTTTAAGTCAGTATACACCATATAAATTCCGTGTAATTTCCTCATTGTCGCATACGTTTTTGGAGCGGAACAGAGTCGTTTTACCACGCGTCTTCTGATTTGTCTTGGGAGCGAACTACGAGGGCAATCGCGATATTTTCGGGACCGAGATTTTCTGTGTTAATTACCACCAGGAGGAGAATCCGATTTTTGTCAAGCGCACTACTATATCGAGGACAAACCAGCGTATTGTTTCGGGGGTTTACAACAGAGATAAGGATAATCCAAACGATCGATCTAAAGGGCAGGCAAGAGCAAGATGTGTGTGTGCAGTAAATGGGTTTGGGGACATAGAGGTTACACACAAAATATTATACATAAGTGCCTAAAAGTATGGTGATACTGAAGACCAAATCCCATGTTAACAGAAGCAAGCGTCAGAGTACGCAATGATTAGGTGCATTGTGAATCATTGCCACCAACGTTCAGATCTACAGACGGATAGCGTCCGCCATTGCGCGACAATTATTGCTGACTCAACAATAAACTGACATGGCCGTTGCATTGAACATCATCTAGACTATCGCCAACCAGTATTGTAATGTCCACAATTCATAATTATATTTCACAATTCATTTTTGTACATATCGTTTTGTTACCCTCATCTGTACACTTGTTTGAAACCATCACAATCACTCCTTAAATTGAACCGTCAACACAGATAGATGAGTTACCGCGCATTATCTCCGTCTTCTTCATTAGTGTGGATTTTTGTGCTGGTAGAGTGATTGGACGGTAAAATATTTTAGCTCCACGTATTAGCTGATCTATCGACGTTCAACGTTCATCATCTCGCGTCGCTTGTGGAATTATTCATTGGTCGTCTAACGAACCTGCTCTCTGGCACTGTCTTTCTCACTTGTGGTGGTCTATTCAATCTAGCAGACCTTGACTTACTTGTGAGTCGTTCCTATTTTACTAATACGTCTTCCGCTCAATTTGTACGTCTACCTTTTGAGCCTATCCGTTACCCTAACGACTCTTCTTTGCTATTACCATATTCTGATGATTTTTATCAATTGATTGATTAGGCCACTACAGTGTCTCTTCAATATGGCAAAACGACCGTTATCCGAAAATAAATGTGCATACAAACGAAGCGTTGCGTCACTAAACGGTCGATATTTCGCCGGGCCCAAATTTGGGAAGTCCCCAAGGCACACAAACAAACTCTAGGCCCGGACTGGATTTTAACACACTGTGAACCAACTGACAGATTTTAATTTGATGTTGTCTGGTGACATACACAGTCTGTGCAGAAGTGATTGACGCCGCAGGCTAGTATTCCCTACCTCAATGCGGTAGTAATGAAGTCTGTCGTATGAAAGTTGCTCGACTAGTCAACTGAAGGTACGACCGATTCATTGTTTTCGGACAAAAAAGGAATTCGAGTACCATGAATATATTCAAAGCGTGAATACAGGAGCAAAATGGAAACAGCTATCGCAGATGAAAGCAGGTTCAAAATGGATAACATTTATGACAGAGAAACGTATATTTGAACATTTACAGATGCACTTACTGCATAGATTTAACTCAGGAGCATAAATACAATAATTCCATCAGAACTCGAGCACTAGGAATGAGGGACTTATCGAAGATACACAAGCCCAACATCCCGCTGAGGCCAATTCCTTGCATGCGAAAGTCTACGCACGATAAAGTTTGACGATGGTTCGCTGACCTACATGACCCAGTGAGGAAGTATTTGACACATCACCGTGTGAAGGGTTACTTCGAACTAGTGTGAGCTACAGAATGTCTCTACGACTTCACACGTATCTTCTATTGACGTTGAATCCCAATTTCCAACCACTGAAACAGTTGATTAACTAAAAGGTTTCATCATAAGCCTCTACCAGGCTGATATTCCAAAGGTCCTATCCTGCACGTAAAGAAAACACCATGTTTCGAATTGAAGAACTCCCTTTTAAAACGACTGATGATGTGGACTAGGGAAGTACACTCGGACCAACATTGGCGAACATTTCCCTGGGAATGAAAGATAGCACGTATTTGATAATATTGCCTCAACTATACTTTACCAAACACTATGTGGACGACATTTTGCTTTTCATGGATGCTCAGCTTTTTTATTTATTCTGGTCGTTCCACTGACATCTTTCTCTTCCTGTGTCCGGTGAGAGGAGAGTACGATAGGTCATCTAACTTTTGAATATTTTCACCACACCTTGGTAGCACTTTGTGGTGAACAGTTTGCTGCAAATCGGCCAAGATTGTACACATTTTGCCAGCTTTTCATCAGTCGTACATAAACACAGAAAACAGCTGAACACCACTGAACGGAAGTCAGACGATTTTCACGTCAAATATGGTTCAGAAGACAGAGTTCTTGAAGAAACTTTAACGATATCCCTAACGACACCCATAGTGGGCAAAATGACATATCGATCCTCAACAGGGCTGGCGAAGGAAACTGAGTAGCCTATTTGATGATAAACACCAAATCATCGGTACACTTGATTACAAAAGTATGAACATGAAGCAATCCGGATGCTAAATATAATGGAAATAAAGAGAGGGAGAAGGTTGCGCTCTGCGGAGAACAACAGCCAGCAAAAAAGTTGTCATGTAGCTTAACCACCACATTGGGTAAACTGGCTTCAATTTGTAAAGTAACTGCATGAAAGATTGGCAGTTGAGGGTTGAATGACAGACTGCCTGAGGACTCGAAATAAGGTCTCCACCAACGTTTCCAAATGAATAGATGTAATTTAGGAAACACACGCGGACAGCTCTGGAACTTCCACTATACGATGACGCAATAGAATGAACTGGACAGGCGAAAGCATCCACGGTTACTCACGGGTGCAGATAGTCAAAGTGATCAGGGTCTCTGAGGATTAGCTGCTTCTACTTGAGTGGGGATTAGTTTTTCGAAAACTTGCAACGTTAGGTAAAACTTCGCCGTTCTATTTAAAAGTTGGTAAGACATCTGCCGCCCTCCAAAAATCACTAACTTTGCGTTCTGTGAAACGGCTAATAACCTAGTTAGAGGCTGACATAAAATCTCAGTACACTTTTCCCGAACGATTGGTTATAAGCTGTCAAGTACGCTTACTTTATCGAACTTTAACCAAACCAGTTCTTCCAAAACAGGTGAGCTCTTAATGGAAGCAGATGGATCGTCGGGAACAGGAAACACAATGGAAGTTGAAAAGGAATTGTTCTGATGAAAGTATGACTGGGCTTTCGACATGGACAATAGACCTCTTAGCAGAAGAGTTCAATCCATTCAGGCCATACGTGGTCTGTCAGATCTCGCGGCCGCTCTCATCACCCAATCATGTGTGGATGTATGCAAAATTCAACCCCTTTAATTTATACATGACAGATTATGGAATGCATTTCACTTATAGATAGCCTTCTGCTTAATGTACCTTTTCATACTTTCTACGATGCCTCTTGAACTAGGGGGAATAAAATCTCTTCAGATAAACGAGCACTGTTTCCCAAAGGCAACAAATAACGAAAGAGAATTTGAAGTAGCTAGTCAAATGATCGTAGTAGATAAACGAGTCGTAGTGAACACATAATCTCAAACCGGACGAGGATACTAGTATGCTGAACTTACTCGTCAGTGATCGACTATGTCTGGAAGAGATCGCCGGCTTCTAAATCTGCGACCTCCACAACGAGTGAAGGGTATGTGGTCTTATCGATGCAATAATCCTAGTTACCGAGAGGGGGGAAGGCCAATTGATCGCAAATAAGTGCGCATTAATGGGAAAGGTTACATCGAAATGTGTATCCAGACGCACAATAACGGTTACTGTATTGTGCAGATCGAAGGTGGTGTTAAGTCAATTTAAATCATCGCGTACTGCATATGAAGAAGTGTCAAGAAATCCCACAAGGTCTACTGAAAAACTATCAACAAATTTCTTAGGTTCAATTGCAGGACAGACGGTAGACAAATAAATATCTCGTATCGCAAACAAATGAACACCACTTACTAATGTCAACCTACTCTCATCAATTAAACAGCTTGCACAAACGTTCGTCTAACATAAGAGAACTTGTATGAACATGCACCATGAATAACTGATGAACACCGTCACCAAACATTCGACAAAACGTAGGACGATTCATACGATAGCCATTTAAATATACGACGTGAATGACTTCATCTAAAATATTCTCATCAACCAAGCTTCCCGCACCTTGATGACACCCAAGTTGACACATTCAAACAACCGGACAATACTGTTCAACTAAATTACGTTACTGAGTAGTGTATAGACGTTTCCTCTGATTCGTGTAAGTGCATTTTCCCAACATTTCGCCTCCCGAGTTTAACCCATTAACTCATCCGGCAGAAACGGAGTGGTTTCTAACGTTTACAGCAGATCGTCTAGATAACATCTGTGATAGGATACTTCTAGCAATGGAACGAACGTATCCAGCAATAGTGCAACGTCTAGTACAATCTAGAAAAAAAAGAGAAATTCGCAACCAGGCACAATGTTTGCTCTATCGGTCTGCTTTTCACCTTGTTTGCTAATTCAGTTGTCGTCGAGAAGATAATTACCTAAACGGAATAAACCGGTGCCTGTTACAACAGACGGCTGAAGACAACCTAGGGAGGTTGGCTCAAATCCGGATGTAACGTAACTCAACCGTTACCGCAATAACATGGATTTGAACTTCGGTGAATACCCGACCATCTTTGACAACGGGTTGGTTGATGTCATCAACCCATTTGAAGAACTGCTACGTAATCGAATTCCCTAGTGAACTGATGTTCTGTAAAATGATACCTGTCAAAACACATCAGCTTGCATCGTACACGCAAGAGGTTGATGATTCAACGGTCTAACTTGCTGTAACAGTGATAAAGTAATCTTTGATTGACTCGGGTCAAATCCGTCTTCTTCTGATCGTTTTTCTACTGAGCTAGAGAGAAACACATTTTGTGTCTGCGCGTGCGACAAGTAGGGATTATATGGCTTGCACCATGTCTTCTATTCCAGGTGGTTAATTACAATGTCATTCTGTCTGGATGAGATCTGAAAAATTCAACAGCTGTTGTGTGAATTATTAGTTCATACATGGCACCGGATACTATTAGATTGTCCGAACCGCAGCAGGAACGGGCGTGGTACCCGGGTAGAGAGTCAGCAACCGTACGATTGGCGGTCAGCGTTTACTAAGAGTTTGAAATACATCCAATGTAACACATATCACAACCCGGCAGGTTGAAACATGCATATGGAGTAAGGCTATCACCGCCCCGTACAAAAGAGTGGATGTATGGGTCACCTACGTCACGCTCATTTGAAGGTCAACTAAAGCGCCATACACAGCTCCATCATGCTTAAATTGGTCAGCTGCATGCCTCTTCTAAACAATGACACTCATTAAACTTTCAAGTACGATATTGAGTATTTCACCCAAATCGAACGTGAATGTCAGACCGTTAGACAGGACTGCGCAAATCACGTGGAGTGTAAACATTGGTGAAAAATTATAAGTTGCTTATAAGTAAACGCTTTGAAACTTACACGAGCCAGAGCAGTCTCTCCATTTCGATTCAGCAAATTCATCATCGCACCCGCATTAATCAGGAGGGCAAGAACATTCCAATAGCCCTGGGTTGACAAGGATGGAACAGAGAGGTAAATCAAAAATGGAATGGTTAACATTCCGGAAGACCAATGAAAGTCAACATGACGGGACAGATATACGAAGAAAAGCAAGTGTTACAATCCGATACCGACAACAGTGTCATGGGTTAAAACAGTGACAACATGTTTGTATTCACGCAAACCATGGGTAACCGACGTTATCGGTTTGAATCAAATGTGCGCCACCCGGTCGAAAGATCACCGGGTCACTAATCGAGCCTTATTCAACTCTCATCTGGCGGCCCACAATGTCAAGGTTGACGCGATCATCCTCCTTGATTTTACAGCGCATACTGAGAGTTGCTTCGAGCACCCGAGGGATGGAAATGGAAGGACGTATGAAACACGGCCCGCTAGCGGGGCCTCAGATACGTGGATAAGATCAGACTGCGCAGATCCGCAGAGTGTGTAAATTATGGACTGTGTGCAACACGATCGACTTATTTATCAAACATGTATGAACTGTTCTTTCTCGTACAATACCTGATAAACCCTCGAGTGTCGACAGTGGATGGCGCGCATACACATGTGAACGTCAGCTCTTGATGTCACATTGAACCGAAGGAAGTAAGCGGATCCAGCGTTTGTCTGCTTTGCTCAACCAGCATTAGGCCTGTGCATAACTGGTGTCCAGTTCATTGGAAGGCTCGATATCTAGATACTGCCAGTCCCAGTGTTTGTCTAAGTTTTAAAACTGAAGCACAATACCGACAAGGTAATGTTTGACTTCCGCAAACCACACTGGCATAAATGACTTTCCTTACACAGTAAAAGAGTGGTAATAAGGCTAGCAAGCACCTTAGAATGTCGGAAATGGCGAAAAATCGTAATAACCGATACTTCTGCTGTGAAACTATGTTCTTTAAATTAGTATCTTTCTCAATTCTGGAGTGTTTTGCTCTTCAGTTCTTATCACGCTTTAGGCCTCTTTTATGGCATTGATATTGGCTATTGGGAATTGGTTACTCACATATGACTTACGTTATCAGCCGCGCATATAAGAGGAATAGAATCTTCTGTTGAACGAACGTTAACATCGGCTCCATGCCTGATTAACAGTCCAACAATATCCACGTAACCTAAAAAACATTCCGAATTCACAGATAGAGGATTCATTAGATTTTAAGCCTCGCAACGTCGTGTAATAATAATAATAATAATAATAATAATAATAATAATAATAATAATAATAACAGACGGGCGTGTTTAGAATGATAACAATCGGCGTGATTAGATAAAATGTTTGTTTACAAGTATTACTATCTATTGCAAATCATCCAACTGGTGAAGAAAATGATAACACACATGAAGCCTAACGTCAGCATGCAAAATCGTTAGCACGTGCTTTCTTTTTAAAATTTTCCATATCGGTGACGCCCGGTAAATAAGTGAACTTGTATGAAGCGCTTGAAAGCTATTAAGTGGTGGAGAAGCATGGAACTGCGAATGCGATAGCAATATATGAATAATGTATCACTGTGTACACAAGAAGACATCCATGTTACAATTCGATGACAAACGATAACACAAAAAACAGTAAATAATTGCTTAGAACTGACGCTTAATTGCTACACAATTACGAAAAGAAAAAACCGGACCTTGGTTCATAAGCAGGAGAGGACAAAGAAACTAAATGAAGCCGAACATTCAGTATCAAGGTTCTAACACCTAGCAAATAGGTGGCGAGGTTGTAGGTGGCAGTAGAACGGCACCTGTACCCCTACTCTCTAGTTTCACTATTTACGCTCAGTACAAGGAAAACTCAGACAAACAACTGTAGTATTCAGACCACTGAGCTCGATTAGCTATTGTCTATCGTAAAACCTTCATATACCGATGCTACGAGGACCCCAGCCTAGGAAAACGCCAACTGACAGTGACTAATGTGAAAGTAACCAATTCGACGAAAAAATTACCATGGCGACTAATGCATTGACCTTAAAAGCGGTTCGGGGTATCCAACTTTGTCCGACTAATATACGAAGGAAATCACTTCCGTTGTTATGTAAACATACTCCTCCGCGTTATGTGATTGACAAGATACAACGGAGTGATTCTGAGAGACACAAAGTGCAGTGCAATTAAAATTTCCGTTTAAAAGCAATTGGTTGTCAATTGGAGTATTTTCAGCCTAAACGCAACGCAACGCAGCGTTTGTCATACGACACACGAAGACACACAAATGTTGTTTACTGCTAAATCATTCAAGGATTAATATAAAAGTAGTCGAACTAATTGAGGTTCGAATCCATGATCACGACTGGCAACGTGGTTTGTCATCAGGGGTTTAAAAGACTATGAGACATCCATAAAATGACATCTTAACCAGTACAGCATGACCAGTATATAACCTAGTTGTGTTCAGGATGAAAGTAACGTACAGATCAACCTGCGGCTTACGACACTGTCCGCTTCATTTTGTTAAACATCACCAGGTTACTGAAGTTCATATGCGTACATTTTATTACCACAATCAATAAGCCCATATGTGGTGGGGCGGCCAGAAAATACCTTTTGCAGCGGCCAAACAAATGAGCGGAGGATCTTGGTTGAAATCAACGGGTGGATGCCGAGGTAATCTCAACAGTTTGTGTACATGTTCGGAATCCCCACAAGTAACCGCGAGACGCAATTGTCTATCTGTAATGTTTGAGGAGGGCAGGACAGATCACTCACCGAGTTCTTGAAGTGGAGTTGTGGAGGTGGTGGGTGGGGACGAAAGCTTATATAAACAAAAAACGATCAGATGGTAAGTATCTCAAACATCAATGCAGCGAATTATTTGGGAAATTGCAACGCAACGCAAACAATGGGCAACAGGCTGTAGGTATAAAGTGTTATATATATATATATATATATATATATATATGTCATATTTTA
>LUCH01004746.1:11258-27845 GCA_013368495.1 Paragonimus heterotremus | reverse complement strand
CAGACTAAGGTAATGTGATGCTGAGATTTAAAGCTGGCACATGCTTTGCCTCGTGAGCTATATTATCTGGCTGGCAAACGACAATGAGCCACCTATCAGGACATGTAGCTCATAAGAAGATAGAGGACAGCATACATACCGAATGACGCACGGATGGCGGTTCACTGATCATTCAACGTTCATACATATGAAGAGAACATGTAATTCGAGAAACCACATGTCATAGTTTGTATGGGTGTATACTATTTGCACACAGCAAAGATGAACTGTAGCAAACACCTACAGTTTGCACGTCTGCATCAATCAAATGTGGACTGAATATCAACGAATGAGGTGCTCTCCGAAGGAAAGTACTACACGCTCATAACAAGGATCAATATCAACGGAGATACAATGAACAGTTGCTCAGACTTCTGCAACCGTGGAAGCAAATTGTCGAGAGATCCGCCTAAGTTGCAGACTCGTGCAGCCAAAGCTAAAGCTGCTCTTGGACGCCATGGAAAACACGACAGGGGGAACTACAGCATGAGGATTGAAAAAAACCACTTGCGTACAAAACTATTATGTCTGTGCTGTTATACGCTGGTGAAACTTCGGCTTATTCAGCCGCTTTCAGTTGCAACGTCTGAGGACGCATCAGACATCCCGTGGTCAGATAGCGTCCGGACCACTGAAGTACTTCGGAGAGTGGACATGGAAAAAATGGTACCTATGCCGATGTTCGAGCAGCCGCACGGTCGAAGGGCACTTACGCAAGATGACTGAAGAGAGGATACAGAAGCAGCTACTACAGAGTGCGGCCGTAAATTCAATGACCGTCTCAGACTAGAAAGTCATCAATGCATTCACAGTGAAGTATCAATGAAGAGGTGGTGAAAACGTTAGATGTAGATAGATTAACTAGATTACATGCGTTTTATTCATAAAAACCGGTCACCTAATAAACCGCAAGCCCTTAGCTCAGATTGGTTCGATCGGCACATACAGGTAACAATGTCACCTCAGTTCACAGCTACCAAAATAAAATCCTTTTGCCTCGTATGCTGCGAATTTAATCGTCAACCAACAACAGATGGTCTTTGTGTTTGCTCACTAAATGACCCTACTGAGAATGCACAGACTGTAAGTACAAATGCTTTAGATAGTGGTTCAGAGTTGATGCTTCTATTTCACCGACGGCGTAGATCACGAAGGTAGGACCACTACACGTTTAACAGGATCCAATAATATCTGCATACTAGGAATGGTTCATCTGTTGACCATAGAAATATGATTCCATACCGTTAGTTGCTTCCTATTAACTGGGACCGGACGTGGTGCTTCTCGTCGTACACACTTGGAACGATTCTTTAACGTTTCTAAGAAATCAAGTGGCAACAAGGTATACTGAGGTAAAGTTAGCATAGTTTAATAACGGGTCTACAAGACTAAGAAATGTCAAATGCCACTTAACGTTTTAGCAACAAGGTTATATAACATCGCGTTGCAGCCAACAAATAGTGTAGCAAGACTAAAAACATAGTACGACGTGTCTCCGTTTCCAGGGGAAATTGTTGGTTTCCAATATTCTACTAATTTGTAAATCCGTTTTGTTTGGCGAAAAAATTATAATGATTGAACACTCCGTCCGGGAAATATCACATTTCTGCCTCGTCAATTTACGTTCATTGATGCATGCTGGTCCCCAGCTCTGCATTGTCTTTCCGTCGCCGAAACGGTTGTCAACAGACAGGTAAGATCAACTGTGGGCTCTGGTGGTTTAAAATACTGGGCCGATGAAACCGAGCGATTTAACCCGAATTGCGCTGTTGAGGAAAGCTTACTTGTCCCCAAAAATGGTTTATTTTTCGAGATATTTTCGAAAAATAATTTGTGATTTTGAATTTTATCTTCCCGCGCTACAACGTGTTAAAACTTAGGTTTGGCAAACGTTTCTCCTCCGGCTCTGTCTGCTCCATCCCACTTTTAATGCATCAATCCAGATGGGATTCTTCAAGGCTGTTCAAAGACTATAAATATGCAGACGCTGGTCTGCTATGTTACCTTATGTTTGGAAGCAGGTACATTCTCGACCGAAAGTCAAGGTCTTCTGTGTTCTTCTGGAGTTTTCGGGTATCGTTACGCTCTGTGCTACGTGTTTGTGATTCGTGTAGTTGTGCGCTAGTCATTTCTCGTTATCGTTGACCACCGGGTCATAACATGGGCATACAGGACCGTACCAACTACACCGCTACGGCCAAAGCAATGTGTTCGGGTCGTTCGCTAACTAGACTCGGTTAGGAAGCCTGTTTTTGGACAAGCCTTTCAGCTGGAATTCCCGTGAAATCGTTGTGTTCCGGATTTTGTTTTCCGGCACCTGTGGAACGATCGGTACTGTCGAAATGGTTCACAAGTAGTACACTTCGTTGGTAAAAAGAAGTCAGAATTAAACAAATTCGTCATCTTAATGAAACGTTCCCAAAGTAATAGGAATATATTTCGGAACGACTGAAAAATGTATGCCTCAGTAATTGCCAGGTATTTTACCTTCGTACTTATTCTGATGACTTCGGTTGTACTCGTAACGCACAGTCGGCCCTCAGTCATAGATTTGAACACAGTGTCCGCCCAAAGTGGAAACAGCCAATGACTACAAGCGTACCAGTCATGCAATCGTGATAAACCAAATTAGTTTCGAGCAAAGATATACGAAATGAAGACATAAGTGGTCGAGTTCCCATGAGAAGGTACCAATAAAACTATAAGGATGTTCAGTCGAGGTCCAAGTAAGTTACTATCCTTGATGTACACAGATGTGTTTCAAGGCAGAATCTGCATAACATGAATTGCTTTGTCGTTTGCAACACGTAATATTGGCTCTAACAATGTGCCGCACTTGGAAACTGTGAAGGCTGGCAACTATCCCACTCCGAAGTTCTCTTTCAATTCCCGATCCGACATATTTCGGCAACAGATTCCGAAAGACTAAATAAAACCTTGGTTCACTGGTTTCCCTACTAAAATACGGTCTGGTAGACGAGTTGAACGTTGAACAACCCTGTACCGAAGAAATGGTGTACTATCCGTACACAGTAGAATCCGGCACCATGGAGTATCATTCCTTGAATTAACTCAGCTAACCAAATTTGAAAGACAGATGACATCCAGACATCCTTCAAGCGTTTGTAAGTTGCTTCATGTCCTTATCACAGAATAAACGAGGACACTTGTGACGCCCAAGACTTAAGGGTTGCACCGTTTCTCAACACTTATTGTTACAAGGCAACAGGATCAGAATTGAGTGCATCGGCAACACAATGTGGACATCATGCACGCCGGAGTATAAAGCTGTTCCGTTGCCACAAATTATCGATCGCCCCCTCTTGTGCCTGTCTAAAAGCCCTACTGCGACTCTGACAGCATCACGTTGCAAATGCGTTAGTAGGTGTTACACGACCGACAGCAATTTAGCTCGCCGGACAGACAGTGCTTAGATAATGCGTGCTCTTTTAAAGTGACTATTCTAAATAAGTAGTCATTGGTTGACTACCAAAGAGGAGTTTGGATGTATGGCGCCAGATTCTACCGGATAAATTTAAGCGTTTTCTTTGTACAGGTCCTCAAAAGCCAGTAGTGCAACACAAACACACGGGATCAACGCTTATCAAAATAAAGACTTAACATCGACGCAAGACTGTGAAACCATTTCGCCACAATAGCACATCAATATCGGGGATCATAAAGTTAGATAGAGCTGAAGAAATTAGTCGGCAAAAAGGTTGAAACAATCAAACAAGAGTGCAAAATAGTTATGCACTACTGTGCAGTCTAGTATAGAGACCGATGACGCAGCAAACGGAACTGACGATTCCGAAACGTTGGACACATGGCGATCGGTCTTGGAGTAAGAAAACTGAATTACATCGGTGTCGACTGAAGGGACTGACGACTGAACTTCACCACATATTGAAGGTTACAATTCTCCTCTCAGCAATAACTGGCCCTAAGACCAGTCAACCTAAATGGTTGTACCAATCTAGCTGCTGTTATTGCCATATATCGTATTTAGGTGTTACCCTTCTCACTGTAGACCTGATGTGCGTCAGAAGTGAGACGTTACTATTGCTTCTTAAAAACAAGCACAACCACAGGGACGCAACAGCCAAATACACCTTGTTTATCTAGCACCGCTGATTGGGTGAACAGTTTTAACAAAATTCATTCGCCTCCAGAAACACAACTCAGGTGTACAATTCAAAGTGGACCAGCAGTTAAAAAATTAGTCTTTTTAAATTTACAATGTACAGCCAATTTTGATCCAATTAGAATGTGTTAGGGAGGGATGGCGATGGATTATGCAAATACGCGACACAGCTGAAACCACGCCGATCCCTACCATCAAATTTTTCGACGGTACAAATGTTTGTCTATAACATCAGCTAGATGACCTTCGAAATAAACCAGTCAAATATATGCGCATGAACGCGAGACGTCCATCGCCACTGCCGAAAGCCTATGGTCTATCTGTTTCGGATCGACCGTTATCCCTAAGCTTGTCATCGACTACTGTTCGTGATTACACTAGACTATTAAATCCGAATCAAGCCAGATTGAATGAACAAAGGAACTGGCACAGCTCTGGTACCTTGATTCGACGAGAACGTACAGGTGCGAAACTGGAGTGAAGAACAAAAAGCGAGTCTTCAAATCAGGCCAACTGAGAGTAAATTCAGTCAAAAGTAACTAGGAGATGGATAGTGCTCACACTGACGAGCGATTCGGTTGATGACGAGAATTTTGTAGATTTGATTCGTGATCTGTCATATGGATTTACCGGACGGGCCCAAAAGGGGAGACAGTTAGATACGGCAGCAAACGCTGGAAGTCGTAGAACGAGCACAGCTGATAGTGCAAATAGGCCAGGGGATCTACCGTGAATATCGCGATCGACCTGGCGTCGTTAAGATAAAACAATAGTCCCAATCTGGTCATCGCGAAAGATATGATACAATATGATTGTAGAGTTGAATATCCCTCTCGTTACTTTCTCAGTTCTACCCAATAAGTCCACACAGGCACGACTGTTCGTAATAGAAAGTGAACATGATGAGTAAATGCGATCATGTTTACGTGGTTAACAGTTGCGCTGAATGGGTATTAGGAATGTGCCAACGGGCAGAGACAGACACGGTATCAACGGTTAGATGGGCTGAGTAGCAGCTCACAATATTTGGATCCTAGTCACCAACTTCTAATAAATAAGTTCCAAACGGCTGCGTTGCAAAGTGGTAGTGTGACGCAGTATTCGCTCGCCGTTTTGTTGTTTGTTTGAGAAGGTTATGGCCATCACTCACTGAGTCTTGTGAATTCACGCTTGTTTATTTTTTTTGTTATCTTGCTTGACTGCTGTGACGCCATGCGCCCCTACGTTCGTTGTCTTCAGTATGTGCATACTATTGGAGTGAGCATGATGAAACACCCAGAGCGAGTAGGTTTCCACTTCAGCCTCTACCGTAAAACACCATTCTGGTGAATCAGAATGTTAACAAATGGTTACAAGAAAGACAATTACCGATCATACTCACTTGGTTTTTTATCGTACTTATTGACAACCACCGGTTCAGGAGGGAGTAGTGGATAGAAATTTTTTGGTAGCATTCTTTTCACATTGTCATAGTAGGAGAAGCTGAAAAGATAAAGAGTATGAATCAAACAATGGAATCGCAATGACAAGTACATGGAAGATGACTCAATCGGAGCAATACAAAGGTGTACATAAACAAGTAATTGGAGTGATATTACCAGATTTGGTCTCAGTAAGATAGCAATTCAAATCAATAAAACGTATTATGTACCTGGAGAGAAAAATTTTTAATCTCTTATGCACCTACATGTTTGAGAAACGTAAAACAATTAACCGGGCCAATGCGAGTCCTAGTGACTTAATTAGAAATTTCATGGGCAACTTAGTGGACAGCTACAATCAGTATATAGCGAAATGAGCCAGGTTCAGAGAAGGCTGGGGTTGTCAAACCAAACAACAAAAGGCAGAGTAAGTGTGGGTAAATACATGTACCCGAACCCAACTGAAAATGTAAAAATACACTCTCAGAGGTCCAAATTAAGCGGGCAAATTTTAAATCAGACAGAATTTTAGCTGTAAAATTTCCGCCCATTGTAAAGCGATGGGAAATAATAAAACCAATGAAGTGTTCACGATCAAGTTCACTACGACCAACCAATTATTTTAAGGAGCCAGCAAGAAATATTCGACAACAAACCAGAGAAGATAACGTAGGTCTGGTGCATTTAGTAATGGCAGGGTACCTACATCGCGACTGATTGGTTCGATCCCCGGTTAGTTCAACAGTTTCTGCCTAAAGCAGAACTACTCTACAACACTTAGTTCATTGGCGGCTCATCCTCTCATGTTGAAGAGGAAAAGCAAGTACAACGATTGAAATGGAAAGAAAACAACTAGATAAACGTCTGAGACAGATAAAGCGAGATTCGAATGAAGCAAAAAAGGAAACAAGCAGAGCAATAAATAAAATGGAAAACGTACAAGCCGACAATGATGGGCATCATTACATTGTAAACAATTGCAAGTTTGTGCCCTTATGGAAATAACAACTGCAAATCGAGGAAACTGAGGTATACTGTGTCCATCTACACTAATGGAATACGAACAAGTACAACAGTGACATGAACTGTTCCTACCACAAGCGATCTACGTAGGACTGTAGGCAAAGCGAATAAAAGCTTCGGCTCATGGGACGAAAGGCTACCAATAGACGACACGAAAAACCACACCGTAGATGATCAGCAGACTCAACGGTTTAGTTTGTGACCACATTGTTGAAGTTGATATTTGAATAGTGTCAGGCATTGATAATCCTTAATCAAAAACATCCTGCATTTCCCAACAGCTACCGTTAGCTCGAATTTCACAAAAAAGGCTTCAAATAAAATTTTCTTGAAAAAAAGGTGAGAATAACACGTAATAACAATGAGTAGTTGGAACGACTGGTAATCCGAGCCACACAACATTGGCTACCCAGTAATTACCATGCGAACAGACAATGGTTTTACTGGTATTATTGGCCTACACAGTCTTGGAATTTCTACCCGAAACACACGTGGAATCTGTTGCGGATTACAGTGTATCGTACATAGATCGAGCGTCAAGAAACTGCATTTCTGTAGCCGCTCACGCCAGAAGTACGGGTTAATTTCATCAACTTCAGCCAATGATCAGAAGACACAATAAATTTGAAAATACAAAGCACCGTGTGATATATTAGGTTACACCGGGGTGCCGAATGGTCCTATTAAGTTTGCAAATCCAGGCACAAGGAAGCGTTCGAAGTAACTGAGACTAGAAATTAAGACAATATGACTGGTGTTAATCAAATTTCTCAAGGGATTATCAGAAACACTTACAGCTTAAGCATTCGGACAGCTGGCTGAGAGAATGAGGGGTTAAATCGAAGTTAGGCTATCTGCACACATGTGGTAACAACAAAAGTCGATCGAGAAGTCTCGACTTGTGATTGTGCACAAAACACCAACAAAATCCTCAATACGGCTGCAGCTTTGTGCTTAGAGATAGGTTTCGTTGGAACTCAATCGTCACTGGTGAGTAGTAAAGAATTTTGGTGGTATATAGATTGGACATCACTCGCAAATGATCACAGCTGCAGCATTCCCACATATTTCAGACGGCCTTTTTCGACAATTATGTTGGATGTTTGAGTACAGACAGTTGTTTGTAGTTGTTAGACTGCACCATTTTCCCCATCTTTATTGTCATTCAAAGTTTGCTCTTCACGATAACAGTGCGAATCACTGACACATTGTTGTTTACGATGATAATGATTAAGAAAACAATTCGTAGTTGCAGTGGCGTCTTTCTGATTACTCAGATAGTCACTGGGTGCCTCATATGAACATGGAGGTTTATGGAACCACTGGATAAGCTCTCAAACACGGTGCTTATATAGATAAGGTGATGTCCCCTGTTAGTACTGAGCAATATATGCATTCCTACTACAACTTGTACAGCACGCTAGCCGGAATAAATTGTGCGACAGTAATCGTACCAATGAAGATCAACACTACCATAATCAAACCTCAGACTGACCTGATTGGCTCGCATATTTCACATGATCAGAGTTTGCCGAATTCGGTTTAACGAACAGGAACATGATCTGAAGGAACAGACCAGCGCAATTTCATTTCGAACAGGCGGTTACAAACCGAGTCGATTGAGACAATGTATTCCGTTTGTCAGAATAGGTCAGACGAAGCTCTCGACACTACAGGTTGAAGATGTTCTAGGACGCGGTGCACTGTATCCGCGATAACCTTCTTTTCTCCTTCTGGAAACTACTGACTTAATACATAAGCGCATAGTAGGATCAACATATGACTTAAGTGGATTAAACCAACCGTGTTTCGAAGTAGAAGGAGTATGGCACACCCGTAGCTACGTACACAGTGGAAAGTGAAACGTACCGGATCAGTCTTGCAAATGTTTCGGTAATCAAACGTCGGTGCGGTGACATTGGCTCCTCGGAGACCGCCCCGGACCATTCCCGCCAACTCCATTGTAACTGATAGTTACTCAAATGATAGGAAAACCACTCGATCATTCTACGAAAGAAAGGGAGACAAAATCAGATGTTAACATTGCAAGAAGAGAAAGTGAATGGAAGAATTCTAAATGACGATCAACTGCAAGTATTGTGATGTGTATCAGTGGCGAAAGTGCATCCGAACGGAAACGAGTCAGCAAAATAATACATCACATGGATAGCACAAATTGACTCCCGATTCCAATCAAGAAATAAAATGTTCAAGTCTGTGAATCATGCTGAAAATTGTCGTAAAGAAACCGGAAAAATCACACGCGAGCATCACCAATGCAACTTTTCCTGTCTACCGACTGCAACCTCCAGTGTTCCAGACGACGACTGCAGAGTCCGAGCTGTCGCATGTTTGTTAAACAGGTTGGAAACTGAAACTTGTTTATTGTGGTGGCCATGTGAAGTAGCTATGATGAACGAACTCTCATGATCCATGTTAAGATCAAACAAAGAACGGTTCGAGTTTTCTAGAGTTCCAGGCATTTCATTAAGTCACATGTAAGTTGGACACTATTAATCCAGCCAAACCTAGACAGGAACAATTAATGTTGCCGAAGTTCTGACTCACGATCTCACGATTAAAAGTCCGCAACGTAATTGCTGAACTCGGGATGGTTTTGCGGTAACGGTGACGAAGCAAGAGGAGTATCATTTTATAAATCAAATGGAGTACTGATCAAAAGTGGGAAGCGCTTACATACGTCAACTTACCTTCCTATACACACCGGCTTCATCACATTAAGTCGTTCGTAAAGAATCTCAGTTGCTTGGGCCAATACCAACGGGATACTGCTGCTGGCCTCTTGACACAGCTGAATTAGCAAACTTCCGTAGAACAGAAGGTTTCCATGTTGCACCGGCGGGTTGGGGAGATTGAACATGCCGGCAAACACAGCCTCAATGATCATGTAGTCCAGGGCAACACGGGCTCGTGTTCGCAAGCCAAGCATAGCCTTAGCACTGATCGTACAGACAAGAGACACAGAGAGAGATAGTATGGACCGTCGGAACAAAACTGTCGGACACGTGAAAACCGTAGTTGTTATAACTCAGAAACGGAACTATAAAAAAAAACTGACGTGGACATGACGAAAGTGATCAACTGACCTACCAAACCCGACAACAGTGTCCGCTAGTCACGGCAAAAGCACAAACTTCTTGTGCGAACAGAGACACTCAACCATCCGCCTCATCGGACACTCAAGCGAATAATTCAGCAACAACGCCAAGCAAATGATTCACTATATCCTCTAACTGGCATTGAGCCTGAGCTACAAACTCACTGTTTTCGACTAATCCATTCTTGTGTTATCATTTTCTTGCTGCTGTACAGCGAAATGAGTAGACTGCACGACCAAACGTTTGGTCAAATGGATCATAGGACATCCTCCAGTGTTACTTGGGATTACTACGACTAAATCCATCAACAGCGCAGTTGTCACACATTTAGCCAATACTGATCACCGAGTTGACCCCACTCAGACCTTCCGTGTGACCTACATAATTCCAGTTAACCCCGTCAAATTGGTCAGACAACGGATGTTAGCCACTGCTGAATCGATTGCCATTCGCCTACGCAACTAGATTTTGCCTGTTCACAAGAGTCCTAAGTTTGTTGCGGCTAAGGTTAACGCTACCAGTCCGTATTCTTACTCAAACTCCAAGCCATAGCTTTGTGCAGAAATAGTGAATGGAACTCTAAACGATTCAGCATCAACATTGGTGATTGGCCGAGTGGCCAAATTGTTGATGTTCGGTCTTTTGCAACTCTTCACATAGCCCAATGACATCCTGATAAACCTCTTTCTGATGTTTACACACTGTTTTGAGTTCGTTGGACCTAAATAATTGTATAGAAATCTACTTAGATTATGGCCAGCAATCCCCGTACCCCAGTACTGCCAGTGAGCCAGTATAGCATTTACTAATAGCCCTCGACGAAAAACCGTGACTCCGTTATGTTTTGTCGTTGTTTCGTCACACAACAGCCGCATCCTATTAGACGACGCAACATGGTTCATACAAACTGGTAGAAACATTGCTACTGGATTTGTTGACGGCAGGGGTGATTATAGCTGACAATCTCAGTATATAAATAGCAAAGGCCAAACATAGTACACAGCACTTGGTTTCTGACGCTACGATTAATGAAAATAAAAACATGCCGTTTGCAGTCGCCCACACAAAGGAGGGTTGATTGATTTGATGCACCTTAGCAGAAGCCTTTGGTTCGGAAATATGATTCACAAGGCAGCTGGGCAAATTGATTCCGTAATCCGTATTCGACTTCCGCATCTTCTGCATTAGATTTAACCATTCAGGGTTTATAACACGTCTATTCCTCGTAAGGACGGTAACAGGTTGCCAGAAGAAGGTTTGTGATCCGCCAGACTGTCCGTAGTTGTTGACAGCTTGCTTCCAATGCACCATTCGTACCTCTTCAAGACGATGATGATCAGGAAAGACGAAAAGCAAGATTTTCTTGCCACCGTAATTAGGGGCTCATCAACCTGATCATGTAGCTCCGACATCAGCTTTTTTCCCTTCATGTTGGTGAATTACGACACCGAATGAGAAGTCAATGGTTGGTTCGACGAGGAGTAGTTGAGGAGCATACGCAGCTTCCACTCTATCAGATAATATAGCGTGGTGTGGTGGACACAAATGCCTGAATAACCTAACTTACAGCGATCTATAATCAATACAGAGGGAACATCTCTCACACTTGCTCGTAGCCTTCGTATTCAGATAGATTTTTCAGTCTATCATTTCCGAAAAGAAACATTAAACATTAACTTCGCCAGTGATAAGGCTTACCAGAAGTGCATTTCCTGTCAGAAATGGGAACTGAACTTCAGTCCATAATCCCATTAAGCAACCACATTGACGATTGCGTCAATGACTACACAAAAGACATGACTGATCTATCACGTCTGAAGTCTCAACATTTATCGTGTACGAGTGATTCTCAGATCACTTGAGAATGGCAACAGGAATCACTGTAACTGTTCTGTTAACATCAATGCAGTATAGACTTGTCAGCGAACTCGAAATGTCTAACCTTAGTAAATCTATTGGTGAGTAGTCACAGACTTGTTTGAGTTAAGTCGAACATTACTCACATCCGATCGCAACGATCTGATTCCAATTAACCACTTACACAAGTGCAAACCTAGAATGAAAAGCAGTGCAAATAGCCTGTCAGGGACAACAGCATAACACACGTTAAACAAGAGCATCAGTAAATACACAATACATCATAATACAAAATCGACTCTATCACTGTCAAAAAAGAACCAGCGTTCGACATACCACAGAAATCGATTGAAGTTCAAATTGTTCATGAGAATCGCCAACTGCTCATCAATCAGAAACCGTTCGATTGTGTGTGCGCCAGGCAATACCGGTGGCTCCTTGGTCTTGGCCGGACCAAGAGATGCTGCGTCACCTTCATTAGCCAACTCATCTTCGTCCTGATCGATCACGTCAGTGTAGTCAAACATACGGAATACGACCCGTGGCATTGGATAGAGGACCTCTGCATCATGATCCGGTGGGGTCATCTGAGGAACAATGTTACATACAAAATATTATTCGAATAACACCACATCAAGGTCTGCACTACGTGCTGAGTGTAAGTGTGAGAGAAGAACTGTTGGGTCGAAATGAATTGGAATTAAGAGAGCAAACCTTAGTTTTCCACGGCTAAACGTCAGCAACAGCGTCGTTCGTTAATAGCAACACCTCAGCAGCAGTGTGACTTTTTGATTCGCTGAGTTGTGGCTCCTTAAAAGCTATGAAGTCAAACCTCGGTAATAGCGTCAACTGGCCGAAAGCGCCATGCTCACGGCGCAACAAACCAGATATGGATCAACCATATTAATAGTGTTGCCAGACAAAACTGTAAGAATATCAGCACATGAACGGAACGGAACAATGTATGAACAAATTTTCCTAAATTTCGCAGCTTTCTCAATTTTCCCTAAATCTTCCTCAACGGTTACTTTCATTTTTTACCGCCCCATGCATAAGCGTACATGTGACAACATTCGCTGTCTTAAGTGTAGTTCTTTGGTGAGTGTCTATTTACTGAACAAATTTAAAAATGACAAAGATAATGGTTTAAACCGTTTCAAAAGCATCGTCGACGCTAGTATAAGCAAACAGGACCTTCTCCAACCTTCTGATGAAGTTAGCCTCAGGCGTTTTCAGTAAGCCTGACGACCACGTGTTCAACTTTCAACCATTCGATAGTCTTGCGCAGTGATGTCTGGTGGCATGGTCTGGTAAGAGCTCGTGATTCATCGCAGTGGCTCGGAGTGGTCAACAGTAATAATTCTGCTCAACGTTACTAATTCATTTCTATCCAAATAACTACAAATACATGTATGCAAACCCTACCCCCCCCTTGATTAACGGAATGCATAGTCATTTTAACATAGGTTTTTCATTATGGGTTATACCAAATACAACATCCCGTAGCCGAACCCAACCTTGGATTCTTATGCGTTTCATAAAAAGTTTCACATAAAATTGCGTCTTAAACCCTGAATCACATGCTCCTGCGGTCAGAGCGCCGTCTGTGTATGCATTGGTGTTGAAAATGGGTGATGTTTGTACAGCGACTATCTGAAAGCCGATACACTCGTTACTCTAGTAGTAAAGAGCAATAGGTCCTCTCTGCTAACTGTTTCGAGGGTGCCATTTACGAAGATCTATGCGTAACCTGTCAGCCTGCTTCAATCACACTTGTACAGTCGTGTTGAGAAGACATTTTTGGTTCTATGTACGCACTGCTATTATCAACAGCAATGAGAATCATTAAGAAATATTAAAATCGGCTGCTTTAGAGGGGTGGACAGTATGAGGAGGGACCAACACTCGCCTATACTTTAAGTGTATATGATCACATCTAGTGTAGTATACCAGAAGAGGACAGAAGTACGGTGTTGTGCTGCAATACCATTTTACCGCATAATCACTAAGAGCTTATTGATTAGCAGTCACTTCTCTCGGGTACGTAGGAGTCGGTAGCTGGCCAACACGCATTTTAAATGCAAATAATTTCAGGGTGCATTCCACTGGTGTTATACTTCCTATTTTCGATTGAGGCCACTTCGTACCTGTCCATCAGTCAATCTCATTGACATCCCGTTTCCATTCAAGCAAACAACTATCACTTGCGCCTTTAATGCCAGACAAACTGATTGTAGACAAACTTGAAATAATGCGGTTCAACCAGAACGGATACCGTCAAAAGCCGTGAAATCTGTGATGCATCTATATATGAATTTATACAACTATAACTAAGGGGCAGCGGTCGGTAAATAAAGTGCAAAGTCATGATCATTTATGGTTAATTCGTTCTGGGACAGGATGTTGACAGATCATCGTTCGTACTAGACTACACCTCTGGGATTATCCAAGGTCTGACACCACAAGTCGTGACAATGATCAGATCGAGTGTCTGGGGCTAAACGTGGATCACCAGCATTCCCTCGTCGTTAGCATCGTTATCACCACTTTGCTCATGTGGTTCCAAATAACGCGAATCAGGCCCGAGACTCCACGTTTGACAGTGGTGTGCACACACTAACGAACCTGAAGAAAAATGTTACGAAAATGGCATCCTTTCGCATAAAAGTGGCAATTGTGGAGGTTTTACGAGGACAGTTGTCGTATGAGGGACATTGTAAACATACAACAGCATACCAATACAAGTGGGTTAGGGGAAGAAATAACGGTATCGAAAATGACAATCTAAAACCTCCTGAACTTGCATTATCGAATCAATTTCACTGGCACAGTTTAAAAAATGCGGGCAACCAGCAACAAGCGGGTCCTGCGCTGAGCTTCTTCATATCAAAAACCTAAGCCCCAACCTCTGTAACCGACGCGAACTGATTGCTGTCTGTCTTTGGCATGATAGCGAACTAATGTGCGCGTGTATACCTGTAGTACTTTTGTTTGCGTTTACCACATTATTCCCTCACCCATAGATAAATTTTGCTAAATAAAACGTTATTGACTGCAGCGTGTTCATAAGAAGATACAGCAAAATCTTACCAAGCGCATCGCGCAAAACCATATTGCTGATTTTCCCGCCGAGTTTGTTCCCAAGAGATATTGTATCATATAAGGAAACAAGATGAACACACGAATAGCATTATCCACAACCTTGCGTCGATTGACGGTTATAGAATACCTGCTAAAAGGATTCTGAAACAGGAAGCTAGTTGCGAAGGATGTCAACCCAGTGTTTAAGTTTTAAAGATTAGGTGCTAACTTGCGCATGGGCTGAGTGTGGTCACTGTGGTGTAATTTGTGTATATACAAACTGATAGTACTACTTTTATATCACGTGCTCTAACACATTTATTAGTTAACCATTTCAGCTCACTCCCGGTTCTGTTGTAAACTGAACAAAGACTTCATTGCGGCAGCTTCGTTTTCTTCCTCTCACACTCATCATAAGGGATAATCGTACCCGTTTACATACACAACAGTCAGCATAATCAGACGAAAGCAAGAACAATCTTCACTGTCAAGAGTAAAAACTAACGGTGCAACAGAATAATCTCGAGCATAGACATGATAGGCTTATGAAATCTAACTCACAATGACTCCAAATCAATGTTACTATAAGCAGAAATTTGCACTTCCTAAGTACAGTGACGCACCGGAGATAGTGAATGAGGCTGTCCTGCCTCTTTCAAACTTGGAAACGAGTCATACAGACGCCAGGTGACTTTTTCTTGCCATCCAGTGACTCGAAGATTTCGAATTTGAGCCCAAAGGCAGTCCAAATACTGAGGAGAAAATAATGGTTATTTAGGTGGGCTGAATACGTGTAACACAATGGGAGCAAATCAAAAACAAATTGTCCGAAAAAATCTAGGTTTCAACTTCGGAGATTATATCTGGAAGTTCTCAAAAAATTGACTAGCAAAAACTAAAAGGTCGGCAGGAATGTTACAAGTCTCTCACTTATCATTATAAATTAACAATGTAACACGTTGGTTCAAACTGGGTTGGGATACCTCGAACAAAAAAAGACATCTCAAGATAACTGAAGTTATGTCATTAACTATGTAGGGACAACCATGAAATCAATAGGATGTTTGAAGGTTAGGAATATGTACAACGGTCTACATTTACTGACATTTGTCACGTTAACGTTAAGTTATGAAACTAAAAACAAACAAGTAACTTCCCTGAAGACTCAAAGTACACGGAAAGAATTCATCAAATAAGCCATTTTTAACAATTTGGCATAGCAACATAGGATATACTTAAGTTGATAACTTACGTCCTCTTGTGGATGAGGATCATCTGTTTCCCAAACACGCAACAAAGGAACGTGAGCTTTCTGGCGCTTTCTGCAAATCAAAAATGCAACACACATAAGCACGTTTATACTCGTAAGAGGGAGGCCAGTCTATGAACCGTACGAGCAAGACGTGTAAAAAAAGGCTGGACAACGGCCAAATTGATAGTCAAACGTTACAAGAGAACAAGAGTGTGTTACCTGACATATCTTAATGTTGTAGGTATTAAGATCCAAATAAAGATGAATGTCTAGCTTAACAGATGCGAACATTCGGAATGCCTTTGTATAGACAAGCTGAGTCATTTAACAACAACCACAAATAGTTGAGGATTTCGATTGTAACAACCCAAATAATCGATAGTAAAAATTAGAGGATTTAGGTTACTTCAAAATGAAAAGCACCCACACTTGATTGCTGCTTTTGCATTCAGATAGGCTTTTCGGCTAGTCCACTTAGAAAGGAAGCACTAAACTCGAATTTCGTTCTTATTACAGCCCGACAATAGTGCATATCTTTGTCCGGATCGGAGTTTGCACTCTGACCCTTGTGATCATGAGACCAGCGTATTAACCACAACGCCAGTAATATCACAATAGGCCTAACTGAATAATCAAATCCAAACTCTCGAC
>LUCH01004745.1:42610-53821 GCA_013368495.1 Paragonimus heterotremus | reverse complement strand
ACTCAGCAAAACTTCGTCAAAAAGCAATCACACGAATGGCCGCTGACGGTATAAACCTAGAGTAAAATGAACACTGAAAAACTGGAATTTGCAGGCGACTGTTGCTTCGGTAGTGAACGACGAAACCGGTCGTTACATTTCGAACCAGGCAAATAAAAACGGTCGGTATAATATTACTTCCAGAAGTATTGTCACAACCATAGGCAAACTGATATTTCATCATGTGCAGGCAAACATTTGTATCATTCATAATGCGCCATTATGAGTAAAAGCTGTCTGTTCCCCTGTTTACAAAACTCAATATCGCCAACGTGGAAGAAATAGGAGGGATAAAAAAATACATATCTTGTTTTCGAGAACCTTCATGTGCACGACACTTTTGCTATGAATCACACAGACTGATATGTATCATATTATATAGTAGTGCATAATTCACGCATCGTATCTACTAGGCATGGCACACTTGTTTGACACGTGCACACATATGGGATTAACAGGATATTTCTGAACATGTGGCATTCGGTATGGTGGTGACATTTACTGGATTCAACAATCTATGAATAATTTTGTAAACTGCACATGCACTTTGAAAGTCATTATAGTTTCCTCATCTTGTCATGTAGAAATGTTCCCACAAAGGATGTGAATGTATTCAACCACCTATCTTCAAGTAAGCAAAACTTCTATAAGTTCATGTCCCCAAACTTACCCTAGTCCTTCGGTTTTCACATGGACCAGGTATGATCTTGCAATCATCTGATAAATGACACGAAAATCAGCTTAATGATGGAAATCCCATAGCACTGTGGACATTGGTAATTGCAGTGAAAAAGTTCTACATACATCTGTTTCACTGTACTACTGGTCTAATAAATGCTTAGTGCAACGGCCAAATTTGTGTATACAACACTCTGTAAATGGAATGTAGAAAAATCCACCGCACCCTGGTTTTATTAATCAGACATTGACTACAAACATTATGAAGATTCAAACGCAGACTCCGTGTTAGTCATAAGTATTCGCATCTACGTTCATACATGTTGAGAAGTTCGTTCATGGGGATGTGTAATTTTTGTGAATAATAGGTTTGTAATGAATGTATTATTCATGTAATGACGAAGTGTGGAGCAGTGATATGACCTAGTAACCCATATATTCAACACGGTTGTTTGTAAGACAGAGTAACTTGTGCCCATAACTGACTCATCGAAAGCACTTTCAAATGATTTAACGATTATCTTTGAAATAAAACTAACATTTGGGTCAACCTTATCCAAAATACTTAACGCATGTTAGTGCGCTTTATGTGGTCGTACTGATAAGGCAAGAATTGTTGGATTCAACGCAAGTATTCACGTTCACATCCACATGTGCACCATCTTGTAAATGACATTGGTTCTAAGTTTCATGTTAACGGGCCTTGTCCACTTATCCTTATTGTTTCAACTCATTTGGAAGTATGGTTTTCATTAAATAGAAGTTAACAAGCAAAATGACAAACAGAGAGCGGCTCAATTTTCAGTTTCACATTTACAGATGCGAGATGTGTAAAGTCTCAAATTGTCACCAACTGAATCGGTGGAAATAAATAGAACATTATACATCTGTTATACAAATGTGGTTTCTTCATTCTTCATGCACATATCAAACTATATATGATTAATGGGCTCCTTATGTTTAAAAACGCAGACTACACCCCGCTCGATATCGTTACACCCCAGACAACTTGTAGTGACTGTTATCCATAACCGAATATTGGGTACTGTTGCTGTTTTCCTTCATGAATAATTACGCTGTACACATTACTGATTGAATTACGATTTCGTTGGCTACCTTGATGCCTTATCATTACTGTGTGTGAAGTATCTCTGGGTCTGAGTTGTGTACATTTCTGCTTACTACCACAAAACGCCACTCCGCTTGGCGGAGATCACGGCATAGATTGACAACTTTGCAGCTGGACGTAGATCACGTGATGTCACATCAGGAAGTCGTTGGCCGGCAGGATGTCAGCTGGTTAGTTGGTCACAAGTACAGTGAGGACCAACAGGATTATATAACCCATATTGCCTCTTATTGCTTCAGAATAACTAATAATAATCTCACAGTTTGGAACATTATCAGGTTTTCATGCTTCCTCTGAAATGCACAAACATAAAGCCTAATCGTACGGCAGGCCTAAAGTACTACATTTTAACAGTATAACTGATAAAACGTTTCCACTCAGTATCATCACTATTGCCTTTTTCAAACATGAGTCGCAGTTGTGAGAAATACTGTAATGAGGATGAGAGATCGTGGTATACTGCCCACACGACTGCTACTCAGTAGTGGGACCAGACAATATCTTTTGACATCGAAGTAGCCGCAGAAAAAAAATACAGGAAGAAACATCGGAGTGCAGCATCTCATGGAATGTTTCTTGGTAGACGCAGGAACTGAGCATTGGCGTTTCTGGCAGCCGTGATGTTCTGGGCCTAGTATTGTATGCAGATGAGGCTCAGGTGGATCATATCAGTATATCCATTCTATTTTTGTTAAGGATTGCATCGACCAAGTCCATGGTCGCTTTGCAGCCAATCCGCTCCTCTTTTCGGAAACTTGAATGTGTGTGGTCTTCTACCCATTCTTTTCTTGAGCTTGGTTGGTGTATTGTATGATGAATGGTTTCCTTTTTCTCTTCGTAGTGTAATGAGAATGATCGATCGTAATATATTACTCACACGCCTGTTATTCAGTAGCAGGACCAGAGCATGTATTTTGGCACCGAAGTAGCCGCAAGAAAAATACAGGAAGAAATATCCGAGTGCAGAATCGCTCAAAATGGTCCTTCTTATGCAAAGAAACTGAGCATTGTCATCTGTAGCAATCGAGACGGTGTGGGATGAGTATTTGTGCAAATGAGTGTTTTTGTTCGTTGTCCTGTTTAATCGCTTGAACCATGTGTTATTTTCTTGGATAAATAACCCTTGTGCCATCCGTGTCCTTGGCCCACAACACTACAGCCTCTACTGTCTTTAGCCCAGGCGACAGTACGTGAAGTAATGAAGAAATGAATAAGAAAAGTGTGTTTGGGTGGAAGATAAAAAGCAGAGGAAATTACAACGAGGCTTCATGAAGAGAAGTCAATAGCCTCGTAAATCCATGTTCATATGTGGTAGTGACACGCTGCAATGTCCGAAAATACTTTCAGAGAGTTGCATGGTTTTAAACTTCTCAAACATAGCAACTGTACGTAAGAAGAACACGCCTATATGTTGGCGCGTCCAGAAAGTTCATATGGGAATACACATATGAGTACAAATGAAATCCAAGTTCAGTGTGGAAGGTGTAACTTACAAATACATCCAACAAACGATATTGCATTGTCCGAAGTTTTGTGGCATCTCACTATAATAAAAATTACACATCGAAAATTACCTTGTCATGGCGTGCTACTTTCCAAATGTGCCAATTCACAGTGTATCAGTTTTCACACAGATATTTGAAATGAAAATCTTTCTGTACCATTCTCTTATTCTGAGCAAGTGAAATAAGAATTTAGAAAACGCGGCCATGATTTCAGACAACACAAGGTCACCGCTGGATGATTGAGTCATTGCATTTCAAATTTAAAGTTCATACGAAAACACAATCGGTTATAGTTTTACTCTCTATCGATTAAAAACTAGCAGTCCTGAACCGTCAATAGGGTAAACTGATTGCAGATATACCATGCTGTGCAGCGTATAACAGAAATAATATTTGACAACATACTTAGTGACATCAGAATTGATTCTTTCTTCAGTAATTTGAATTGGAGCACTTCTCCTCTGTCTTCTAAATAAAAAGCAGAATTAAAATAAGTATATTTAACAACAAAACGTTATATAAAGTTTCAATAACGGTCAGCTCATGTAGCTGACCTCAATGAAACAGCTAACTGTAGATCACCAACAAGGAACACAAAAATGAGTCACTCAAGAGCGTTGTGAAGAAGGGTCATTGTTGAATTTTTTATGTTGTTATGGCTATCAAATTTGTTTCACAAAACTGTATGTTTGCAACATAATTCACACAGTTTCTTGCAAAGTTGAATACTGCATGAGAGTAGGTACATTTCGGAAGTGGATCACTGTGTGAGCTTCATAATGGTGGAAGCACAAATGAGGCGGTAGATTTAGCTCATAGTCGTGTACACTCGGCAACCGAAATAAGGTGAACCGGTATGTGCTGAGACAAATGGCAACCTTGTTAAAGTATTGCTTTTAAATAGTGCTAATTACAACCGTACCTGATTTTGTCATAGCATGAAAGTGCCAAAATATTTTTTTTAAAATATTAATCTGGATAATTGGCGGAAAGAACACGTTTAGTAGTTTAGCGGTTGGCTTCTCGGTGAAGATTAAGTATCAACATATCAGTAGAAACTATTAGACCAACATGAGCTGTGTCTGTTTTGAACCGTAGTTTTTATCCTTGTCGGTGTGATCTATGCAGGAAAGCAGACTAGGAACATAAGAGATGAAGAAGAGACCTCAAAAGGAAGAGAGATTACGGTGCTTCGGGAGTTTGAATATATATGGAGGTTCAAGATTTCCACCAAATAAATTTTAGCATGATGTTAACAAACCGATGGAGTAGCATCAAACTCAACCGTCCTTGTTTCATCTGATCAAACGTGTAGTTTTATCTCGCACTATGTTAGATGCGTTCATTTGTGACTGTTTGTAATTCAAAGTTCCCGCCGTGCATGTTGAGGGAGTCAATATTGAAACTGGCTTTATGAGTCTCAACAAACGATCAACTAGGACGATTCGCGAAACGTGAATCTGTAAAAAGATGGTCCCAAGAAGTCATACACGATGTCGATCAGCCAATACAGCTGGATTTCAGAACATTAAACAGTAAGTAGAAGGGGTGAAGACCCTTCAAATTCATGTTGTCTGATTAAATCTTCAGAGACCACCTATAATAAGCTGCTCTAAACAGTGTGTGGATCGGTCGTAAAGTGCCCGTTCAACGGCACTCACCACGTACATTCAATTGCTCGTCAGTTTTAACCAGCCTGTTCGTAACAACTTCAAACATACAATATACAGTGGGTTGATTTCATACAGCATGAATAGTTGTCAACAAACTGTCTGTTCGTTCAGTCTGATCGAGATGCACAACAATGGGATGTAACACCTCTATTAACCATTTCACTTGGGAACTCCAACAAAAAGTAAATTTTGGAATTACGCTGCAGTCGTTAATAATAAATAGGTTTGCTAGCTGATTTGGTTGGAAATGCAGAGCAACCACTAAACAACTGTTTAATTCCTAAGATCACATAGCCAATGTAATCCTTGTCCGAAGTCTCATTTCATTCACAGAATACAATCCAAACTCACTGGCAGCGAGGGTGCAGTTGTCTGAAATAGAAAATATGTATTACTGCTCATCTCAGGGATTTTCAAAAGTTGAAACCCAAACATATATACAAAGAAAACAAATTATACACTTACTAACACACGAAACGCAGACGTTCTCTTGTAGGTCGGCTTGGTTCAACAAGAAACATACATTACTTATTGTCATTCAGTGAGTGATGCATGCATTTTAACTGTCAAACTTTGTGTTTGGAGCAAAAACGTGGAATAAATTAGCATCAGGAGGTAAAGTCAATTTGGCAAAAGATGAGAAACCACAAGTTTTACCTTATTTTTCACATTACTTCTTACAATTCTAAGTTTAAACTTCAAACTGAGCATCTGCTGAGAATAGCTATTCACAGTTTGATGTCTTCCTTTTGTCTACTGTATCAAATTCGACTCCCAACAATCTGAACTTTGTAAGTCTCCTGTATAGTCACAACCTACTTAAGTATGCTTGTGTACTTTGTGTTGTGAATGCTACTGAGCTAATAATCTGTTGTTCTGCTCAATCACAGAGTAATCCGTCCGACAATTCAAGACCGCTGTTGGCACTCTCCAAAACAAGCTCAACAATGAACACTCAGTAGGTTGGCCAACAAGCCCTACTGAGATTGAGAATATGGTTATCTTCAGAATGTGAATTCTATTTGACGAAGAGGTTGTTAAAGTATTTCCTTCTGCCACTGTTACATAAGCAAAGGATAATCGTCGTGATTTGGATTGCAACTGTTGAGAATACGACTCGTTGGAATCCTCCAATGAATAGATGCCATGTGACATAGCGGATTTCGCTACAATGCAACTGGAGGAACCCAGTACATCATGCGTTGTTTTAGAATCACAGAGCCACATTCTGAAGCCCCATCACAGAGATAATAATTGGAAATTATATGCAAACCTGTCGAATAATCCATGGATAAACAACACTGATATTCTGTGTCAACAAAGAATACTGAGATGATTGGAATCGGGCGAAAATATGAGTGTCTCAAAAACACCACATATGTGGTGCGACCATTTTCATTTAATAGTGACCCATCAGTACACAATTTACAACACGAGTCGACATCTTCATATTAAATAAATGGTAAGGATGGATAGTCAATCCGTAGATTAGAGATCAGCTGACTGATTGCCACTGGTAATCAGCAAATCACAAGAACATTTAACTGGAATGACGTGGAAAGATTCTGAATGCACAAGCTGGGTGGATTACGTGACTAGTGGTCAGGATATGTCAAGCGACTGCCGTCACTTGTTGTTTGCGTTTTAGTCCAATTTATCTCATTATTTCTTACAATTCTATGATTAATCTTCAACCTGAACATCTACTGACAATTGCTATACAATGTTTGCTAGTTTCTTTCCGTTTGCTTCGCCAAATTCCGCGAATTTCGTTAAAATTCAACTGGAAGAAACCATCCTATCATGCGTTCTTTCAAAGTCACAGAGCCACAATCTGAGGCTTCCTGACGGAGACAATCAACAGCAATAATAACGCGAAATTCACTGCTGTGCAATGTAGTTCACCTCCTGTCTCGTGACCTATCCTCATCGCTCATATAAAGTTATCGCGCATTGTGGTAAGCTTCATATCCACATAAATCCACGAAAATTACTGATAATCGGCCTATATGTGCACAAATTTACAAAAACTACTGATAATCGTTTGATGAAAATATTTAGCTCAGACAGTATGCATCGTATCAGGTCTCAGTAGTCCATGATTTGGATACCAAATTTATTAACATATATTTGTCCGCATTCTGTAAATTTATTAGAAAATTTGTTCGGCATTATCTCATGTGGCAGCGAAGCTTCCATACAAACAATAAAGTATTGTTATTCCAAACTGATTCGTGTTTCTGTGGAAATTTTATGGAACGACCTATTCCTTATAAATTGGAGTTTCCACTCAGTAACTTACCAACACATTCTGGTAATTCCATACTATCTCCTGTTATGTTAATACACCAACCTGAATGAAAATAAAGGACAAGGTAATCTGGTGAAAACAACAAAGTTGGTTGATCATTCAAAGAATCAAGCTCTCAAACGTCTGCCTTTGATCAACTTCGTTAGTTCAGTTTAGTTAGAAAGGAATAATTCCAAAATTAATTCCGAAAAAGACTGCCACTTCTGGAAGGAAAACCTCCACGAAACCATAACTTTTAAAATAAATTCATCAAATGTAATTGCTTCGTAGTTGATGCTTTGAGAACTACAAGCCAGATTTAGTACTCAATCCTTCAGTTTGAGCTGGTACTCAAAGTGATCTAATATCCCTCATTAGTTCAAGTCCGTCCAATGGCGGACGCCGCCGGCCTCAAACAGATCATGAGAAAGATCCCAGTCAAAATGCCTCGAAACGTCGTTGAAAACATTCTGTTTAGGAAACATTTTGCACTCATCCAATTCCGAGTCATTCGGATCAACACTTGGTAATATCATCACAAGCATAGTGGCTGACGAACAACTTTTATTTTCGTTAAAATCTACTTATACACACATAAAAGCAAACTTTCATATGATCAAGAATGTTTGTGTGAATATTCTCACTAAGAGTATCCCGTACATTAATGGTTCGGGTGCATACATTTGAAATCAAAGTGAAAAATCACCCCCAATTGAGCTCACCCATACTGGCCAGAATCACGGTAATATGACGCGCGTCAAACATATTTCCAACTGTAAATTTCAAGTGATCCAAATTTTTTTCATTGTTCTATAAACCAGGGTCTATTATAGCGTTTCAAAACGCGGCTAACCTTCATGGGTGCGCATGTGTCACATTAGCACTGGGGTGAGGAATATTTGACAATCGCGAAACTAAACGGTAAACTTTCTGGCTGAAATTAACATAAAATCAAATAAGCGGAAATATATTTCGTTCATAACAACTCATTTTACGGATATGTTTATCTCGTCCTGGACTGTTTTGAGAGTTGATTAACTTTTGGTACCCTGAACAAAATCTAATCACGCGTGTAGCGCATGATACGAGAAGGTTGTGTATAATGAGTAGGTTTATACTAAGCAACAGTGAAAAACGCTTGAAATCGCATGACAATTACTGATTGTGTGCGTACAGTAATATTCTTACTAAAACCAGTGTCATACTTATATATAAATCATCAACATATGAGGTTCAAACAACCTGTTTCCCAGTAAACACTAAATCACGAAATCCACTGGTGGATACGCTGATATTCACCAATAATAGTCTGAGTACTCTACTCTTGTCGTTCAATCAATACTACACATTTCTCATTCATTACAACACAATTTTATCAGAACTAATCAGTTACCACTAGTCCGACCGCCGAAAGGTACACCTCATCTATCAAAATAGTTAGGTTCAACTATTTCATATCTACAACCATTCCACATCATCTTATGAACACTTGAAACTCACGCCAGTGGGCGAGAATACTGTCCACTGATTACTCTCCTCTTGTAGCGAAAAGGCGTTCAGTAAAGCACAATCTTTATTGTCCCACTCGGTAGTTCCCACGCCACACGTGCGCTCGCGATTTTGAATCGCAATTCCAGTTAGCAACACCTCCAGGTTTCCGCTCGCACGTCGTGTGCACTTCTACCCGGTTTAGGTGTGTGATTTACGCCTTCTACCTGGGGGGTTTTCCGCCCGCTAGTCCTCGTCCGTTGATCCGATTTCTTTGAGCGATGGCTTGTTCGGTCGCCCGTGCTGTCCTCCTTCCATCCACTGTGGGCTTTGATCGTACTCCACAACCGTGCCAAGATATTCCCGCCAGTGTTGGAATAATCAGGCCTTCAATTTGATCATCCATTCTATTTCGGCCGCCATGTCTAGCCCGTTGGTCCGATCCGGTCGAGCGATGACTCATCCGGTTGCCCACGCCGTCCTCCTTCCACTCGCGGTGGGTTTTTGAGCGCACCTCCTTCTGTGTTGAGGAGGAATGCTCGTACCACCTGCCTGACAGTCCACCACAATCTGTAGTGTGCGTTTGAACACAGAGTTTCCCGTTGATGTCACAACGTTTAGTTGTGTGTTGGTTACTTGGTGCTCTTAATCCTTGTAGCTTCAATCTGACCACTGATGATCAGACACGGTTGTTTGATGTCTCAGTTATACATGCAGGTACAGCCCATACTATCCACTTGATAACCTAGAGTGTGCTGCCCGACTTGGCAGTTTCCTAAGCTATTGAACATCTTACTTTACTGTGCATACGACAACTGACGACATACACCATCGTCCGCTTATCAACAACTTTGTCTATACGCGAATTCCACAAACAGTAATGACGAAGTGTGAATTCCGATGAGGAAGAGAGCGTGCATCATTGAAGGAGCTCTAACGGGGGTGAAACCCGAGTCTAGCACTCAATAAAAACAAAAATCACACGATTAACTGTTGCTCATCCCCTCTACAATGTCTCATCCATAACCACGGTATTTCCTGTTAAAGCAGCAGCATTGATGTAGGTAATTTAACATACTTGGGTTATTTCTTGAACATTTTCATACTGCTAGAACTTATCGATACATTAATAATGACGTTATAGTGCGCGAATCCTAGGACATTTCTGAATGCATGAAATCATACTGATACGTAACTGTTTGTGTGAAATGCGTAATTTTGTCCGTACATGTGTACTTTCATACAATGAAGCTTCTTCAATTTTCAAATTACTGACTGGATAGAATTTTCAAACGATATACATTGCTAAAATATTGCTACCCGCTTGATCGACAACTAAGTGCAAACCGTAGGAAAGTGATGAAAACTTGCACCATTAAATCAGTGTAAACAATTCACCATCATATTTTTAATCGCAAAATTCACTAACAGTTGTAGAGGGCTAGGACTTGGAAAACGATGAACAGCTTATCAGATTGAACGTAGTACCTGCGGAAAACGAATTTTGATCAGCCTAAAATTCGCAGAGATCGGGCACGTAAAACAGTTCAGCCGACGTATGACGCATTTTCCCTAGGATATTGCCCTAACAGTGTTCCCAATTTTTGTTGTAATTAATTGACACTAGTGTGTCATACCCAGCTATATCGGGCGTCCAGAGGTGGTGGAGTTGTGGACAGTGGTGTTCTTTTAACGAAGATTCGCTTGAGTGTATTCTCTAAGCTATAATGTACGGATTCCCCAAATCCCCTAATGCAAAACATGAAGGAGTAACAGAAGGAATATTCAAACAAACAACTCCCCACAACTTCCTTCGTAGTTTAACTTCCGGAAATTTAGTGGTACGTGTAATCGCAGATGAATACATTGGGATGCGTTATTCAGTGCATTAACACTCTGTAAATGCACTCAGGAAAATATACTACCGAAACTTTTGTGGATAACCCAATAACAATCCGTGCATTCTCCTAGGGATAATACACAGAAAAATTAAAAACTCAACATATTGTGTATTGCAGTACACCATCTGGCGTACGTTCTTGACAGTTTACCGTGAATCTGACCTAGAAAGCGTGAGTACAAACTGATAAATGACATTGTAGTAAATCCACCATAATTGCTAGAGTTGATGTCGTCGAAAATGAGAGATGTCACTGATGCATAGTTGGGGTTACATTGGAAACACAATAGGTCTGGTATTTCTGTTGACCAAATATGAAGTAGCATACCTTCAACAAGCAATATCAGGACAGTATCATTCAATAGTTCAGTCGCATTGAAACTGCACCAACTCGGAATATGCACATCGGATGTTTTCAAAACTGGATGTACATCATCTCTGAGACGCTAACTGAGTTTTCCAACCCCATTTTTGGTTGACTAGAGCAGGTGGATGTCACGAAACTAAGC
>LUCH01004744.1:0-33908 GCA_013368495.1 Paragonimus heterotremus | reverse complement strand
TTTCTCTGTACACTTTATTTTCCAGGGTCGATACCACTACACGGGGATCAACGCGCTGAGTCTTTGTTTTCATTGTCGATTGGTTTATCGATAGTTACCATAGAGCTGGGTAAATTACAGGTTGGACTAGTTCCAAAATCGACATCGGAATTCACCTTTAGTCATATACTAGGTAAAGCTGTGAATCGGTCTTTTTTAGCGTTATACGATAACAGTAGTTTGTTAGAGATACATACTTCATTAACTAACACAAAATTATAAATTCTATATCGAAGATTTGGTCAGAAAATATCAGATTCCATTATTCGCCGAACTTCCCAAGACCATTTTACGTTCTCCCGTTTATCACGTAATTTTGCTTTCCATTCTTGATTCCACAATGAATTCTAACGCGAGTCAACATGCCATGATGTCTGGACAATCAAAATCTCGTACTGGTTGGACGATTTGCGAGGTCTGTGAAATTCCGTCGATTTTGAGAACATAATGAAGTCCTGTCCAGAAGAACGTCCATTTCTCGGGAAAAATTGAGACCCTCCTTTCTTTCTTAATATTTACAAAAGTTTCTGCACATTTTTCCGGAACTGTCTACATCAAATGATTACGAAATTCTTCGACGGTTCATTTTCTCCATCCTGAAACATCTATTGTTCCGGCATGACCTTGAAGGCAAGATCAACGTTAACCGTGTGAAGCAAGAAATGATGTAACTACTCAACATTTTATTATCGTGCACTGAAAACTTGAGAACCATCGTTTTAGAAGCAAGCGAGCCATCTACTTCTTCATAAACCGGAATTTTCCTCTATTACTATGCCCGTTTTTTACTTTATTTCCATAATTGGTGCATTGTATAATTAACAATTGTGCGTACGGTATGCATTTTACGTTAAAATGTGTATACTGATCGCCCTTATCTGAGCGTGTTTCTTATAGGTGCGTTGAGAAAAATGTTATTTTTATTATTATTAAGAGATTTGAACTTACATATCACTGTCGACGAAGTTAACTTGAGTGAGAACAGAATACAGAAGTTATCCTACAGAAAGGCGGTCAGTGTGAAATAACCAAACAAGTTCACAACCAGCCGCCAGCCGACAAAACGTTAGCTCATTAAAACCCTCGGGTTCGTTGGAATGCTGGGGAATGTCAGACAACACCAATTGAGAATGTCACAGCAGGTAAGCAACGATAGAAAGCGGACATTCTGTGTGCAGTTTCGGGGCGAAATTCATCGTGACTCTTTACGGCACACTGCAGAAACAAATAAGGGCTAATTCAGGATCGAACTTTTACAGACACACTGACCGTATGTCAGTGAATTCAACGCTAGGCGTCATACCATAAATAAGGTGACAAGCGTACCAGACACCATCCACTAACTCTAATAATCGGGATGAAACAAACTTCACCAAGAGATAAGGCGACACTTTGGGCGGAGCCGCTCCGGCTTATACGATGCAATTTCTGGCGAGATGACAATAAATTTGGGGGGTCGTGGTCGAGCTTCGTTCGGTTCGAGCGTAAGACAGAATGCGGTGAATACGCACTTGAACGCTGGCAATTTCAAGTGTAGCTGATAGGAATCACAACTAGCTACCATCGTTTTCCGGATCGTCGTTAAGTGAATCGCAAATAATCTCTACTGGCAACAAAACCAGATCGCCCCGTAGTCCGAAAATCCTTCTAGCGAGCTTTCGGCTCTGTCATTCAACTCACGACGTATCAGGGTGAGAACTGGCTCCAGCGCTGTCCAGAAGTTTATGCGCCGCTAGAAAAGCGTGTTCCGTTAAATTCGTTTTCAGAAACACGATCTTTGCTAACCGGGGTTTGTCAGCAAGTGCCGTATCCAGTTCCCTTACCAACCTCGTGACAATGGCTTACATAGATATATACCCAGTTTGGTGCAACGGCTCCTCCAGTGATCACCGTGGTACTTTAAGCGGATGGGGCAGATGCTGGACATTAAGACTGTCGTCATTGTGGGTTGAAGTAGAACGACTTTTCAATAACTGCGCAATCGTAACTTCGAGGTGTGATGATACTGGCTCTGCTTCGTCGTTACCGAATAACTTGTTGCTTCTGAAAAACAGTATCGGATTCCAACCTAAGACAACCTTCAACACAAGACGTATTGCACGATGGGAACAGGCTAACTGCCTAGCGTGGGTAATTTTGGAGCTCAACTTAAGTGGCTAAATCGAGGACGTAACACCCAGATGGATGCTGTCATGATGCTAGCAGTTGAGGCAACCCGGAAAAACCATTGGTCCACTGAAGTGATGGTGCAATGTTTTCCGGGTGTGAAAAGGTTAGTCCGCACTGCTTGAAAAGAAAGGCGGTGAGTTCGGGGCTGGATGTGTGTTGCCTGGGTCGCTTGGGAGGCATTTTGAAAGGGGATCTCAGTAGAGAGCGATATCAGCGGATGCGCATCACGTGCGATTCGTATGTCAACGTTGTAAGGCGAATTATAGAACGGTGATTGTCGGATGGGTTGCTGAACCTCCTGGCTGCATCAGAAGAGTAAAATGAGTCATGAGGAACGGATTTTATCCGGGACATATTTGGTGTCAGTGGGCCTGGGGACCAGGGTGGGGGGCAAGGAAAGCTTTTATCAACGAGCTGATCCCTGACACATTGTGGCTATCTCTGCCGAACATGAACCAAGAGTGCTGTGTAGCAGACGTTTACAGAGGGCTAACATTAGGTAAGATAGGCAGTGTAGGTGCCGTCTACACGGCAAAATATACTTCGGGAGAGTTTTGATGGGTTACGCATCGCCCAGTTCAAGAATTTGTTGGAAAATTTTCTTTAGGGTGCGTCCGAAGTCAGTACGTTTTGTTTGATCCCATTGTGTACAGTTTCTCCTTACTCGGAAAACACAACCGAACATATTTGCCCAAACATGCTGTTTTACTGGTCTCGAGGTAATTGCGAGACCTGGTTACTTTTGTTTGGCATACCTAGCAGAAGCTTCACATTTACCGTTTTGTTTCACTCACTAAATGGACTCCTGAAGTGACTTCACATACTTAAGCCGTAGTACTTAGTCATCCTTCATTGGTCAAGGTGGGAACTTGTGGCATAATATTGTTGTCCACACTGGTCAACACTGTAGAGGTATGTGACTGTATTTTACATTGAAATGCCCACTGAACATTACAGTTGAATCTTTGGTCAAACCCCGTTTTGACTCCGGTGGCCTTCAATTATATACACGTCAACCGAAGACGGTTCGGTCGTGACACAATGTGCACGACTCATAAATTCCCGAATGAGCAGCAAGAAGAAAAAATGATGAACTCCAGTAACCTACTGTCTGTCAAATTTTACCTGCTTCGCATCGCATTCCAAAAAATTAAACGGACTGAATCAACGTCTGCTGGTAGCTTGCTCCAAGGCGATGGTGCAAATGAAATAACCGCTAGGTGATATAAAGTCATCTGGTATTGAGTCATTCGCTAACGATTCAGGTTCACACCGAGTTTCGCACAATCTGTTGATCCGGAAATGCCTTTCTCAACATCCAACGACAGAGGAGATAATCTATCGTTGATACGGTTAATAAGAAGGCGTTCATAAAAAGAGGATTTAATGCGGTACTAACAGAATCAATGTACATGAAAGTTAAACATATCACCTCAAATGTGAAAAATCCTCAGAAATTGAATGAAGAACGTGCCCGTACAACACATTTGACAATTAGGCACAGCTTAGTAAAGAGGGACAATGAAACAGAATTCAGCCTGTGGAGTTTCATTATTTTGCACATCATTTTTCTAACCGCGTAACTGCTGCATCAGACCACGTTGCACATTTTTGTTTGAGGAGTAAAAACAGCAACACAACACGTTTTCGAATAAATTGCTACACGCACTTGCTGGTTCTTCATACGACGCCAGTGGTTACTATCCAGTTTAAAACATCCCAATTGTTGTATTAACCTTCAGCTCTGTTACTCCGCATCCTCAGCCACGCTCGGAACAATCCCAACACGTTCCAGCGTCAACAGACGCCTCATGAACATTGTCAATCTTTGGTGGGCCCGGTCCTTGGCTTCACTCGTTATTTTTGTATCGAGAATTATCGTAGTGCGCACATCTGTTAGACTACAAGCTCACTCAAACAAAAAATAATTGGTTGGGTAGTACCAAAATGATTGCTTGCGCTTCGAGAAATGATAAGGATCATAAGCCACTCGAGAAAAAATATAGAAGATTGCCTTATTTTAACATTGAGAACTGTTCAGGGCTCCGACTGAGTAATAGTAAGGAAACGGTTGCAGTTGCTGGTGTTGGAATAAGGATGATTACTACAGTTCATTTTTAGGGGAAACAATGAAGCATAGAGTTACCCCTTAACACTAGTCTAACAAATCGCAGCAATCTCAGAATGATGCAGCTGATCTTAGTAAAATCAACACAAGATATAATATAACTGTAACGTGTAACGAAGTGGAGACACTGAGGAACAGCGTTTCTCTGAAGGACGAGAGCCAAACGGAAATCTGGAATGGTAACAAAAACATACAAGCATGAGCCAGAGGCCCAGTAAGTCATGCACACAACTTACACAGTCGAAAACCCAAATGGCGTCAATCACCCGACAGTGAATTGTATTACAATAACCATACATAAAAATATCAGATTTGTCAATGGTGCGTTTCCTTAGTCGCTTTTAACACGATTTCAGTCGCATACAGCCTGGCTGCGCATGTTCTACGGAGGAGGACATGTCTACATGCATAACACCGTCAGTAAATGAGAGGGTCTGCCGCATTTTTATCAATTTATGTCATGAACATGGGCGAAACTAGCCCTTATATGAAGTTTTTACCCGATCACTTCACTTGTGAGGGAGGGCTGCAATAAGTGAGCCTCTTTCACTTCACATGTTTCTGCACGATGTTCGAGGTAGGACGGTCACCAACCAAGCCGATCTTGGTGTGCGGCAAAAATGCTAATCTAAACAGAATGCTTGACTAAAGCGTGTAATCAAAAGCATCTTGAACTTTATTACGACCGTATTGCCTTCGAGCAATGTATGGAAAAATGACGGGTGCCGAATTTAAAAAAGATTTCGATCGAAGTTTCTACTGTACTACTTTGCAAGCACTAAAATGTGCAAGGTAACTGGCCGCTTGCCTCAAATGCAGCGATCGGTATCAACAGTGAAAACTTAATATTTATCACAAATCGACTGCTCAAAGTTAAACAAACATTGCAGAGTAAGTACACAGTGTTCCCTTATAAGCTCCTTTACTAACAGAATAGCGAATTTTCACCTCCGATGAAGCACGCCAAATGGGTTACAAAGTTACTTCCAAACAAGTAAAACAGTAGGTACAGGTGAGTGAGCACGGTTAAGCTGAAAAACTAAAGGGGCGTTATACACGACGGGGCCAAGTAGAAGATGCAGGCATTAAAAACGTCTGGGTAGAATTTTCTAGCAGACCCGGCAATCGTGCGATACAAAGGTACATCATATTAATAATTGGCTTACCATAATCTACGGAATTTTAGCAGTGTTTAGTGGTTCCAGGCTGCATGTCGTGCTCACAACAATCGCTGGAGAGATTAAGATACTTCGACGTGGTTCGATTCCTAGTGTCACGAAAATTTGTAAATTGCGTGCAGCATGAATTTCTCAGAGAAGTTTGTGCATGACGTGTCACTTGACCGGACTGGCCATCAGTACCAGGGTACACACTTGCTGTTCCAGCGTCAAGTGATTGGCAGGAAGCCGTGGTAGATCTGTTTCTGTGTAGTGTTTTTGTGCGAACTCCTGTCGGCTTTGCTCGAGTTGTAGAGTATAAGATAGAGTTGACGGGTTTACAATCTGAAGATCCTCGCTCGTAGAGTGGGACATTTTCCATATTTCTCACTCTGCCACATGAATAAGGGTAAATAACTGTCTAATAATATTATGTTCAACGGTCTTGAAAGTATTGCGTCGTTGGTCAGAATCCACATTAATTACTGATAGGACGGCAGATTAACTGAGTATTTCAGGTAGATAATTTATCCACAAACGTGGTGGTATGGGCCTGACCAGTAGTCACGTCGATACTTACCGTGAGGTACAGTGCAACCGCATTATGGTCAGGAATTACAATCTCATGTTCATCTTCACACTCACGAGAAACAGAGTACTTTTAAAGAACTTAGATTTCGACTTTGATTTGAAGAAAACAATGGAGTCATTTTCACAGGACTATGTCTATGGTGAATACCAACAACCTGCTTATATCGTAGAAAAATGAGAAATATTTGCTACAGCGATGGACAAGTCGTAAGAAACCTTTAGGGATGACTGAGTTTCTCCCCTGTAGCAGAAACATTATAATCCCCAGAACACATATTTGGCCTGAAACATATTTCGTTAGTTTAGAAAAAATTGAAAAGTATAATTTCGCCACCAAATGTCTATTCTCAATTCACTCGAACCCTGAAGCTCCAGACTGACACAACACACACGTGTGATGTATGCGTTGAATAAAACTTGATACACGAGTAAGCGTGACCATGAATTTAAATTCCAATGTCATGAGTGTCTCTGACAGCTGTGTAATTCGTGGTCAAATGGTCAGCCGAGCCATTTGCTTGCTTCCAAGCGAGTGAATGGTGGCAACCTTTTAACACCTGCAGGATTAAACTGCACCCTACATCGCACTCCATCAACTGACGTCTTATCCAACACTGCGTCTGTCTCCGAACCATTTCCAAGAAGTTGCTGCCCTCATGAAGCTTAGCGGTCGTTACTGAACTGCGCGATGGTCAATGCGTGCGCTGGTGAGACAGTGCAGGCACAATGTTTACCGGCCGGATGCAAGTGGAACGAACGCACTGGACCGAGCCAACCAGTTCGGCACACTGCATCGAACCGTTTTACAAGCAACAAACTTGTAAGTCTGTACGTCACAACATTCTAACAGTCTTCATCTTGATCTAGGTTGGTATCTTACAATGTTCGGAACTAAGGCTCGTATTGCATTCCATCCTGCAAGTTTATACTAACTCATTTATTCTGAGAAGACGGCCAAGCCAGTCAGTGGCGGCGATGACCATATCTGGCGCTCAATCGGTTTGGCACCCTTTATTCATCAAAGACCGCATCACCAATCACATATTTCTGACAGCCTTTAGAGCTGTAATCACTGTTACACCACTTACCACGAAGAAGCATACGCAAGTCAACAAGAGTTCGGTGCTGACCGTTGCCAGTAACATTGCGATCAGTGCGTATGAGAAAAGACTTGGTTTTTGACGTTAATTTCCGTTGACATCCAAAATAGCTTACATTCCTAAAGACATCACCGGTAATGATTTTTTCTCGCACTTCAACCTCCTACCGGATTTAAAAAACCACCACTTAACTGATATTGTTACCAACCAGTCAAGCAACTGCTTTAACGTTTATGTCCCAGTGATCTGTCCAGTTACCAAAACATGGACCAGATGAACAAACTCCACTTCTGAAACCTTCTATAAAATCAGTGCACCCAAACTTACGCAACACGGTACCCAAAAACAGCTTTAATCGTCATATTTTAATGAATGATTTGCCAGTATATTCCCACCCACGACGTCTCGACGCTTGGACGTTATAACAATCTCTACAAAGGCAAAGCACACTCCTGCTAATATCACTGTTTTAAACAGGACGCAACCAAATTCAATGAGTCACCAGTTTGCTGATGCTCCATATACTGCCGTTGGAGAAATTTTACATCACTCTGAAATCCGAACCCTGCTTCTCCTCAATTCAGCAACACTGCAGTTCTGGTTTTAACTGGATATTGTCATCCGTAGGAAACCTTCGTTTTCAATATTTATTTAGTTATTCTTCTTCACTCCTCTTTCACTTTTTGAAAGCTTATGACGGCCCCTAGATACAACTGATCGGCAGATGCAGAGACAAAGAAAAGAATGCGCCGGCAAAAATGTCACTACGCCTGATACTCAACTTTATTTTATATATAGCCGTTACCTGTTTGAAAAAAACAAACAGCAAAGACCGTAAATAACAGGTCACAAAAGGAGACCTCGGGCCAGAATAGATATGTAACGACGTCAAAACTACTTGAAAAACTTATTTTTTCGGCAAAAAATGAAAAACAGTACGACGAGCACATGCCTCCACTGTGAAAGCTACAAAATTGGTTCCACCAGGTGTGGCGGTGATAGATGTAGGCAGTAGGCTTCTACTCCCCCCTAATTGCTAAGCAACTTGCTTCAGACTATCCCAGTACCAGTGTGTTTATGAGTCGCAGTTGAGTAATTGGGGTTATCAGATGGGTTGAGCTGTTTCTAAACATGGCGTTCATTCTTAACTTATCTCTCGTCTACAAAGATAGTAAGCTGTCATGTGACTACGCGCTCTGTAAGCCCTCTTTTCTGTGTGCAGGCAGAACAGTATTGCCTCTCTTAGTACCGCACAATTAAAGTATCACAGAAGTGTCGTATTTACGCATAAGTGTAACATATTAGCTGGTGTACCACATACACAATGTTGGGTTTTTTAAAATAAAGGTGTACGCATGCGTGATCATCGCGATAGGGTTGTCCCCATTTTAGTAACGAACTTGCATGCAGGTTGTTCCATCGTTCACTCATTCTACTTCCCCTCTTTGTGTACAAGCCTGACATTGTTTTTTTTAGGTTACGGGTATCAGGCAGACGTTGCCTGATGCAAGATCCTCATAATCGAGACGCGGAAAGCTGTTGCCCACCATCGCAACAAGCTGGACCACCATGGTACTAGGTGCCACGTCCTGTGAACTGAACTGAACTGAGCACGTGGATGAAGTATCGCAGTCACTCGTTCTTTTCACCGAAACTGCGGCTTGCTGAAACACGCTATAGCATCCTTGGTAGACCTGTTAGCTTTCTTTTTTTCTACCAGAGATTTTCGACATTTAGTGAAAGGTTGAAGTTTTGTGCTCATACGGATCACATGCCTTTGGTGCAGTCACTGCTTACTAGGTCTGAGAAGTATTCTTCCAAGAAAAATAATCCGTTGGATTAATTTTAGTTTTCAACTGGTAACTTTTTCACGTCTAGTTTGCCCAGCACACCAGCAGATACGCTATCCAGACCCGATATTGACGCTCTTCACAGTTCTGCTATGATCGAATCTGCTAGGATGACTAAGACACACAGGGGCGACCGTGGATCGCTAGGGCACGTTCGATTACTCACCGTACTCGAATTTCAAAATCCCTGTTCACGATTCCCTATGTTCCATTGTGTTCGATGCTTCTGTAACTCTTCCTGGTCCATTCGCTCCACTATTCCTTCGTAGGAAAATTTTGACGAACTTAATCACTTACCACACCTTAGCGCACATCCCATTAAGAAATTGTCTTATGATCTTCCCTTATTTCACCAATTTCACCGATTAATGTACGGTTTAGAGGTTGGAGATCCACATCAACCCATTCTAGTCAGCTCATCTGTCCCAGCATCCTTAGAGATGACAGTTGAATACAGAGTATAGCGCTACTCTGGATGATTACAACGGACACAAACAGCAGAGTGGGGTTACGAATCTAACAACGTATTCGTCAACTGGGAACCTAGCTCACTTCCGAAAATGGCCCCCAGGGCGGTAGTCAATGGCAGCAGATGGAAGGGCGTTCCCATGATTGACGACATTGTAGGAAGCATTGCTGTCTGAGGGCCCGATGATGGAGCTCAGGAAGTTTGTTGTCATGATACTTTCGGTCGCTGCCAGCCAAAAAGATGAAGAACTGCCCAACATTTTCTGCGCTAAAGAAACCGCTTGCAACAATTAAGTCGCCGTCGAGTTGCTGGAAGTTAGGTCGATAGAGATTGAAAGTCCCTAACCGAGACTCATGAGCTACATGGCGCAGGCCAGTGACCAACTTGGTAGCAGCGCGCTGAACACACACAGCAGCCAGCATGTTCTACTCCAGGCGATTGTACATGGCCTGACCGACATGTAGACCTTGTGAGGTGTGTGAAATGCATTTTCGTGTAGGCTGAAAAAGACCCACTTTATTCTTGCTATGTTTCGCGAACCCTGGTTTAGTAGCAATTTCGTGATGATATGAGAAGGATGAGTTACGCAATACCTAAATGCACAAACCCTACTTTAAGTCGATTCCGTGCTGTTCTTCGTGGTGAGTGCGCTATGAAGCAAGGAGGCGTTACCACTATATTCACCGAGTGACACGTGTACACACTTACTGCGGTTTAGAAAGACCCCAATCTTCCGACCACCGCTTAGTCGCTTCGGAGTCTATTCGCAGTGCAATGGGATAACCAACATTCCAGATATTCACACCGACAGCGTTTAAACCAGCGCCGCTACGAATACTATCCGGAAGGCCGTCGACGTAAACTAGAAACGGAGGTGGACCTAGCACTGACCCTTGGGGATTGAATGCAAAATCAGGGAGTGAGATAAAAATCTGACTTAGTCTTTACTCCAAAGTTTTTTCCTAACTAGGAAGGATGCAATTCAACAGAGGACCCCTCCTTGTACGTTGCAATCTACCGGCATGTGTACAAGAAAACCGTGTGGGATATAGACAGAAGTCCAGACGAAATAAAAAACGTCACGTTTGAGATTAAGCCATTGTCTCTCGCCACCGTCAGACTGTTCGTGAATGTGAATGACTGTGCAGGGTGAAGGGAAAAATTATTCAGTAAGAAGTTCCAGAAGATGGACAGCATTAATGAGTACTCCATTGTCTTGCACTCCGTGGTGCCGAAAGCGAGCATGTGCGGTTCAGTGTTATGGACTAACCGTTCCATTTCCGGTAGTTTATTCAACAGACGCAAATGGTCTACATGCCTTTAAAAGCCTTCCCTCGTTTGTTTTCCCGGGAGCTCAGAAAGCAGTATGCAAAACAGTTCGGGGGATGAAACCCAAGGAGGAGGAGGGGACTAAGGACGACGTTGGGGTTGGGCTGGATTGTTTTTCTTGAGTTAGTATGACGGTTCTCATTTGCTACTGTAGGCGCAACACCACTGTCAGTGCGCATGTCAGCAAACTTACGAGATGCTTAACTGGCGTTTTTATTTTCCTGCGTTGCAGCCCGTGCGTTCAGGTTACTTTCCGCTTTTCAAGAAGGTGTTTAAGAGTTTTTATCTTTGGAAAGTCTGATTATTTCGTATTTAAAGGGCGAGGCATTAAAAGAAGTAATGTGCGTGGTGTTGTGAGACTGTTAGAAGAAGTATTCAGCGGAGAGGACACAGAAAACCCCTTTGGATTCATTGTGGGTGGCCTTACGGGCTTTCCTCCCTCCCGAGTTATTGGATGGAAGGATATTTGTGCGCAGCTGCTCAGTAGACTTTGGAACAGGTAACATAGAAAACAGGTTCCTAGCAATCCCAATGCACCCAACACTTGTGCTTGTGTATGGAGAGTCGATCGTTGGAATGTCGTCTGGAGAAACGACGTTCTAACCCTTTACTACCGGTACAAACATCTGCGTGGACATTCTGAGGGCGGAAACTATACTGTTGGTCGTAGGTAATAGCCTTTGGTCGACCACGACTTGCGCTATGATTTTGATCTGTAAATCACACTTCTTCCTGTCTTTCGGACGGTGTGGGGGATCTAAACACTGTACAAAACTCAGGTGTGAATACGAGATCAAAAGGGTGACGAAAATGGACGTGATTTACTCGCAATATTTCGTTAAGGTGCGTCGGTCTAAAATTCCACTAAGCGGAACGGATTATCCAGTAGATACAATCTGTCGTGTCGTCCCTATATAATCTTGAAGGCCACAACTGAGATGATTCCGGCAACAGATACATAATGAAATTTGCCACAATGGCCGATTGATTCCGTTAACATCTAACTCGCCAAAAATCTGTTTACTAGCAAAGTGGGAAGTAGAGAGAGCGCAAGGCTCGTGGCTTGAAAAGTGTGATTTTGTACTTATTGAATATTCGTTAATTCGACTAGGTTGGTTTAAACGTCCGGTGTGTATATGAATTTGAGGAAAGTGAAGGATGTGAAAAACAACGAAAAGTATGAAATAGAAAATAATGTACAAAAACACCACAAGAGTCATCGAGAGAATCCCTTTGGATAGCGATTTTTTAAGCGATTTGTTCACGGGTTCGAGGTTGGAGGCCCAAGTGACCCGGATCCAGTCAGTTTGTCCGTTTCGATGTCACCGGTTTTCTGTTGACCTGAAAGGCAGTCATTGAAAACAGGGTGTAGCACCACTCTAGGGGTTTACACGGAATACCGAGAACAGAGTAAATTACTAATATAGCAAAGCAGAATAAAATACTAACCCTACAAAGTCTTAAATAAGTGACAACCTAATAACACTTTGAAGCGGTCCCTAGAAGAGCAGCTAACAACCTCCAGTGGCAGGTCGTTCCAGTGGTTGATAACCTTGTAAGAGAAGAATTGTTGCCTAACGAAGGTCCGGGGTCGAAGCTTATAGAGCTTATTGTCGTGACCCGTTTGTCTGTTGTCATTCACTGTGGTAAAGAACTGGTGCACCAGTCCTGTGCGGAACAAAAAGTACGTAAGGATTGAGTCGCCTCGAAGTCTCCGAAATTCAAGTGGATAAAGATCAAGAATTTCAAGACGAGACTCGTAAGATAAATGCCGCAAACCAACGACCATTTTGGTGGCTACTCGCTGGACACGTTCGATGGCGAGTATGTCTTTCTTCAAGCCGGTGTACACGACTTGATTTGCGTACTCAAGCAATGGTCTAATATAGACCCTGTAGAGCGATTGAAAAGCATGCCTGTCTATTCGAGGAAAGGCTCTTTTATCATCCCGAGGGCCCCAAATCCCTTTCTGGCAGCCATCTGGTGGTGATAAGAGAGGGATAAACTAATTGATATACAAATCCCTAAGTCTTTTTTAAGGTTCACCTTTGTGATATCCGTTATACTTTGTGCACTATGTATCACGAATAGGTTCCCCAAGTCTCCTCCAAGCGACATATGCGCACACTTATTGTCGTTTAGAGGGAGACTTCAGTCTTCCGACCAGCCCTTAATACGGTCGAGATCAATCTGCAATGCGCTGGGATCAAAGGCGTTCCAGATTTTTAAATCACCCGCATAAACGAGGGTATTGCTAGAAACAAGGTCGGGAAGGCCACTGATGTATACTAGAAACAACAGCGGACCGAGCACAGATCTTTGAGGAACCCCAGTGGAGATCGGAGAAGGAGAAGAAAGGTCCGATCCAGCTTTCACCCTAAAAGGTATGTTGTCAAGAAAAGATTTAATCTAGCGGAGAACCTCTCCTTGGATCCCGTAGGCTTCTAGCTTATTTATAAGTGGACCGTGTGGGACACGATCGAATGCCTTGGCAAAATCGAAAAAGATAGAATCCGAGATATGACCAGTGTCTTTGGCGTCTGTCATGCTGTCCGTGAAGATAAGCATATTGGTAATGCAGGACCGGTCTGGAAGAAAGCTATGCTGGGAAGAAGAGAAGATTATTCGAGAAGAAATGCTTAAGGATGGCGCGTTTTAACAGGCGCTCCAGTACTTTGCATGGGATGCTGGTGAGGCTGGTCGGCCGATAATTAGCACAGGAATGGCGATCTCTAGCCTTAAATATGCGTGTGACAATGGCCTTCTTCCATGCCTCCGAAAGAGTGCTGATCCGCAGTGTCTGTTTGAACAGACTGTGGAGGAGCACCGCCAAATAAAGGGCCGCTTTTTTCAGGATCCCAGTATGGATCCCGCCTGGTCCCACCGCACTATAAGGGTTGATCTTAAGCAACAGGACCTGAACGTCGAGCACAGAGAATTAGCTGTTAGGAGTGGGCACTTGAAATTCCTCCCCGGGAGAATCGGGTACCGGGTTGCCAGGACCACATTGAAGACTGCTGAACACCTCAGCAACCACGTGAGAGTTGGAGGGGGTTTCCCCGTCGGGAAGCAGCAGAGAAAGCGCTGAGGGCTCCGTTTTTCTCTGTCAACGCATGTACTTGGAAAGAAAATTTTCGTTCTCTCGAGCCACCAGTAGGATTCTTGTCTGTGCCTTTTTGATGTGTTGACGGATCTCCAGCCTGCATCTGTTTCGTATAGAGCAAAAGACCTCTTGGTCCTCCGGCCTGCCCGTTAGTTTTTTTCAGAGAATATACGAGAACGTAAGTCAAGAGGACGACGTGTGCTGCACGGAAGTGGTGAGCGAGCTGAGGATTTCCACAGCTTACGAGGAACAAATGCCTCATCAGCCGCGTGAACGGTACCTTTCAAAAGAGGGATAGTTGGTATTCACTGAGTTAGACATGAGTTTGAGCGCACTTAAGAATGTCCTCAGTGCGTCAAAATCAGCTTTCTGGAGGTTCCCGAATGAGGCCTTTGTTACTGTATTTTGTAGCCAGTAACAGATAAAATCGAAAGCAAGCGACATGTAGTCACCATATCCCAGCGGAGGGCTGATGACCACTCTATCTACCAGATGAGCTTCATTCATAATAACAAGATCAAACAACGAGGGTGTCTACCCTGGTCGGTACCGTATAGGTAACTCGACATGTTGTGTCCAGACTTTTTCTTGGATCAACACTGCTGAGGATTTCGAAAAGCCACAGTCAGAGTCCTCATGAGTGGCAACAACATAGTTGAGTTTGGGTGCGTTGAAGTCGCCCATAATAAGAAGATGGGAGAAACGTTGTGTCGAAGGAAGATGGTATAGGCCGGCAAGAATGACCTCGTCTTCAGATGCGCCGCACGACGGTGATCGGTAAATAACACCGACCAGGAGCGTGCCACGACTACGAAGCTGGGGTTTAAACCACAATCCGTCACGCTTCTCTGGGGGGATGAATTCCTCTATGAGAGTTGGTACTGGCAGCTTCTGGCTTAGAAAAACTGCACAGCCTCCCGTGCGTCCCCGAGAGGAGTCTGTTCGGTACAGTGAGTATCCAGGAGCATGCCGTTGGTTATCACTGATATCTGTGGAAAGCCAGGTTTCTGTTAAAGCAAGAATATGTGGACTAGTGTCGTGCATCAACTGTCTGATTTCAGGTAGTTTGTTTAAAAGACTCAGACAGCCATTGTACACGCACCTGAGGGTTACCTCCTCATTTGACTGGGTGCAAAAAGAAACTGAAGAGCGCGAGGAAGAGCCTGAGAAAGCAGTCCTAATGGTGAGGGGGAGTGTGTAGACGGTTTCAGAGTTTCCTGAATCCTCTTGGTGGGTTGCAGCCGTTTCTTCACCGCCTGAGCATATGGGAGCGTTCCTGTGGAACGCTTCTTCCGTTTCTGGTTGCTCAAGGTTGATGGCTTGTGGAATTATGCAATTTTTTGAAGTATCGAAGGATGGTTTGCTATTTTGCACCTCCGGAAGTTTGGGTGCGGTTTTTGGTTAGAAGACAACTTAGGGAGAAATGGTCGTGAGAAGGAAGGGGAAATGCGGCTAGAATGAGCCAAGTATGTCTTTCTAGAAGTTGGAGGTGACCCAAGTAGACTCACTGGGTTGTATAGCTCAGGAGTAAAGTAAGTGTGGATAGAACTTTTTGGGGGTATCATGGGTGAGGGCTTAGAGCAAGTCTGCTGCTCTGTGGCCTCTTTGGGAGCTACTGTTTGCGACCCGTGCAGCCCCAGTGATGATTGGTCATCCAAGAGGATGGAGAAAGCCGTAATTGGTGTGGGTGTGATCATATGAGTGGATCCGTTCGGGGGCGCTGGTCTCTTCATAAGACTGGGAATGAGGACCTTCACGTTGGCTTGAAGTTTGGAGTCGACCTTAATAAGTGACTTTGTTCTATCAAGCTGAGAGCTTTTCTGCCGCCCCTGCAGTGAGCGATCCAGTGAGACACCTTTTACATTCATGTGACTTTTCTTTAACTGAACTGTCTTGTCCAGTACTTCCCCCGTGCTGATCTTCGCGGGTAACGTCGCAAGAAGTCCAAGTGACATCTTGGTAGCTTTTAAGCGAAGTCTGCTGGCAGAAATTATGCTTGTCAATTCTGAAGGGAATGCGGTGTCTACCACCGCTCCTGCTTGTTCAACAGGAGGGAGTGTGGTCGGAAATCCTCCCCACAAAACGAGCCTCCTCTCCCGGAGTGCTTTGTCCCTCAGATTTGTCGCAGCTTCCGCAGTTTGTGCTGTGGATAAAGCCATTACCTTACGAGCAACCGCCACACCCGGAAGGGCGAGAGTAATATAATCGTTCAGTTAGTTCAATTCTGGCCTCATGTCAGATGAAGCCATCTGGGTATCAACCAGAGCTTTTCCGATTGTGGCCATGTGCACTGCATTGACGTCTCCAGACTTCTTGCAACTGCGCTTTAGCTGGTTATGTTTCTGCCCACTGATAGTGGCGGGTGGCGGAAGAGATACAGTCCCAGAAAGAATGCAACCTTCCCGAAAAAGGCAGCCCGTGCAGATAAATGGCTTTTTTGACGAAGCCAACAGAGTGTATTGGTCCTCCTTGAGGCCGGTGCACTTAGCGTGGTACCAGTGTATACACGTCTGGCGCTGCATACCGTTCTGAACAGTCTCGAGACAGCCGAAACGGCCACATACACTCGATATTTCCGAATCAACGATAGTGATGGATCTTGCGCGTGTCACTGTGAAGTAAAACGTGTTAGCGTTATATAAAACAAAACGGCAGAAAAACGGAGCAGAGTGTAAAGCTAATAAATAGTGGAACCGAACAGATATTTGCTCAGATATCAATCGGTCAAATAGGTGCGTTAAACGGTACAATATAAAACGGATATAAATACTGTCAAGCAGATAATTTAATACGGAACGAAATCAGTATGTTATTCGCTAACGAATAACACTAATCGTAAGTAAATTTATGATGCGCAACAGTGACTTTATATTACTGTTTTGTTCACTTCTTGTCGGTTATTATGTCGGGACGCGCGTTACTGGGATGGTAAATGGTTTCGTGTTTTACGTATTCAATGATGTCATTTTCAATTGCACTGTTAGCCTTGGAAACTTTTGACCTTGTTGTAACGTTTGGCAGTGATGGCGATTCGTTTCGCAGCTCTGAGATTTTATTCCCGGGCGACATCGACGCTCGTTAGCGGTACTCAAGCTTACGCTTATGGTATGTTTAGGCGTGTTCAGAATATTTTATGTTCATCAGATGCTTGCTGTTCGCAACAGAGGCGTTTTTCTGTTAAGCATCAAAACGTCGAAACCCACAAAGATAAATTTCCAGAAAGCCTTTGCGGTAAACGTTCCATAAACTACTACGAGCTGTCCACTCTGCTGAATGAGTATTCGGTGTTTCTCATTGATGTTCGAGAGACTGAAGATTTTACCAAAAGTGGGCATATACCTGGAGCAATCAACATTCCGCGTGAGAGTTCTTTGTTTTTAGTATATTTCGGTTTAGTTGTTGAACTTAAGACCGCTTTAACATTACCGAATGAGGTCTTTTTCAAAAAATATGGTGTGAAAAAACCAAGGCATTCCGATGAAAACATCGTGTTCTACGGTCTCTCGGATGTCCTTTCGTCAGCCGCGAATGAGATAGCTCATGGCCTTGGTTATAAAAAGTATTTTTCCGTTCAGTTTCTTTTTCTTTGCAGGTCAAAATTTTATCCTGAGGGATGGGCCGGCTGGTCTGCTATGTTGCCGTAATTGTAACTGCTCTCTCATAATGACTGAAAACTTGCTCAATTTTTGCTGCGAAATCGCATTTTCCTTGGTCGAATTTCGCGGTGTATATTCCGGTTTTCGTTTGTAAATTTCCAGTTATTTATACTCGTGCCGCTTGAGCCTTATTTTTTAATTGAAGACTGCTTTCGTTGGCTTCGTATCTTTAACTGTCTTTTTACGGGTAGCTTTTCGTATTTGTTTCTTATGGTTGGTTAAGTAAACGTGTTACCAATTCCATGTAATATGGTGTACTTATCTTCCTCGGATGTTCCCAGTGGAATGTGTAAAAGCCTGTCAGGCGTTTGTTTGCGTCTGGTTCGCTCTAATCCTCTTCACCTAATCGTCCGGATCTAACAACACACATCGTACTTTTATTGGTAATCTATATAGGAGGCAAACTGCTTCTCAGTGCAGAATCATGCAAAATAAAGTTTGTTGCAGCCGCCTGTATGTAGAAAACTAGACGTTTGGATAAGGACGTTATTGATCGACATACATACTTTGGTAGTTTTCAGACAGGCGCGAACCTATAGAGTCAAACTAACGGAGACAACATTTTGGGAGTGATTCAGGAACCAAATGAGGAGTGTAATGTGATATATATATATATACACTTAACTCGAAATAACCAAATGAAAGTGGTAAACATACGCCAGTGTATAAGAAAAAGAACATTTTGGGAAGTGATTGTTGAGAAAGATGTAGTGTAACACTGATATGACGTTCAAGCGATTAAACAGTTGCTCTGAAGGCGAGCTGCGATATATGTTGTAAACCGAGCGTGGTATTCCTACTCGACCGAATAAACGTTTAAGCGCATACATAAGTGCGACCAAACGGGTACGAATGACAGCCGACCGTTAAACAATCGGTACTAAATGGAGAGTAGATCAGGGGGTTTAGTTTTGTCGAGAAACAGCGTTTTGTTCAGCGGAAACTGTTAATACGATCGTGAATGGTCCAATTTGCCGGCCACACGACCCAAATGGACAGTCAGAATCCGATGAAGAAAAAACTTTCGGAGGTCGAAAATTCGGCGGGTTAATAGCGGTGGGTGTATGAGGTAATGAAAGCCATATTGTTCGGGAGGCTACATTGATGCGGCAGAATCTTACTGGTTTCGGCTCACTATATTGTAGGATGGTGTCCCATATATTATTCATTATAGACTACCTTCATCCAAAGCTCCCGTAAACGTCGAATTGTTCAACAGCAGCATCTAAGGCATGCAGTGCTCGGTAATGGAGCACGGTAGTCTCATTGGGTACACGCTCTGAATGCGGTTGAAACTAGGGTGTTCCCTTTTTTTGCAGTGTTCTTTGGTAGAGATGTGCACCACCTGAAACTGGTTAGGAGAAAACATGAAAGAACTGAAAGGATTATGTGTAACAGACGCCAGCGTAGGTTTGTGCGGCTACCGCTCACGTCTGGCGATGTAATGATTGTGATAGTCTGCGTTGATGTCGGACCTAGTAGTTGCCATTGGGGCTGTTGCTGGTCTTTCAGCAGTTCGTGTATCAGGTGCGTCGTGTGTCTCGATAAACATTGTTTCTAGTTTGTCGATGGGTAACCTCGAGTTTACCATTACTCTCCAATACGAAAATCCCCCACAATCTGTTTCCACGAAGTAAACCTACACGTGATGGCTACAGTGTCCGTCGACAGGAACTGACACGGACCAGAGCGTCGGAGTAAGTTTTTAGACTAGTGTTCTTATTGCCTGATCCTGATGTGGTTGAGCGTAGAGCGAACAACTCTCCTGAGAACGTAAGGATCACCTGTAAATTAACTGAACAGGAGTGGTAACTAGATCGTCCCTAAACGTGTTTTGAATGTCTTATAGGGTCAGTGTCAGAACCCTCGCCACAAAGGGTTGTTGCTGGAAAACATAGGACTTCTAAGCTGTGGATCGAAACGTTCGACTGCTGGGTGATAGATTACGTCGATAGTTCGATTACATTCTAATTTGTTGGGAAGTGATTTGAAGGCTACTTCAAAATCTGACCAGCTCTCACTGTTCACTACAGCAGGGTACCCAAAACGAACGGCCTAGCGTTACAAGATACTCATACAACGGTTTCTGACGAGCGATTGAGGATCCGTATGGATTCTGGTCAACATTTAAATCGGTTTACACACGTTAGGAAACACATACCTCTCGGTTGGTAGCGAGGGTCCGAATAGGTCAGCATGTATTCGGTGGAAACGTTTGTCAGCGGTGGAAAAACGTTCCGATAGGCAGCACATGTGGTATTGAATTTCGGATTGTTGGCAATTCAGGCACACTTTGACCAGGTGCGGGTGTCGTGATTGACTATGTCAGACAACGTCTGGTGATCTTGTTAAGTGTGGGTGGGACATATGCATATTCCCGATGTTGTGACGGCAGAAGGCTGGCGTTATGACTGGGCGTGGAATTTCCTGTCCGGTGTCAAGTATTCATCCCTTTTGAGGCGCGTACAAGGTTTGGGCACTTTGGTGTTGAATACTTGGACGTAGGTGCAGTTATGTTTGATGGTTAATCTCCCCCTTTCATCTCAAGCATGGTTTGCTTTCTTCTTCCTTGTTGTGTGGTGCTTAAGCACCAGAAAGAACCACTTATGTATTACTGTGATGCTAAGAGTCCCTCCTCCGGGTGGTTGGCGTACGTTGCTGCAAGATTGATCAAGCTATCTGTCGCACTCATCGTGCCGTTGATGTGCGATAGTTTATTGTTTACTGGGTTGGATATTTCTGAACTTTGAGGGTTGTACCTCGTAAATTGAGTGACATAATTTAGGTGGTAGATCTTTGAGAGAGTATCTGCCGGGTGTCGAACGTGGGCACATGAAAGCGACAAAACGTATACTTTTTAGAACGTGACGGATGCTGGGATGTCCCTCATAGTTCCTTTCCAGGAGTACTTTGTCACGACCCAGTTGGATGTAGATGTTTCGGGAAAAAGCTAGTATGCATCAGTCCTCATCGGGTTGTCGCTGCAGTTTTGTTTCCGCAACCACGTCTAGTACATTCAAAAACACCACTCGCGGGGCTGGCAGATAGGGACATGAAAGTGAGGCTTTGTTGGCGATAGTTGGTTTTAACTCAATGAGGGCATTTTATTCGGCGGATGTAAACGACTTCTAACGTAACTCTTCTATGGACTGGCCGGTGGGTGGTTGTATTAAACGAGCACAATCAGATAAAGTAGGTAAACTATCAAGTCAACGGGTATTTTAGGTGATTGGGATTCCGGGTAGTCCACAGTTAATTGCAGTATGTCAGACCGAGGTTGGATCCCTTCCGTAGATATACGAAATCCAAAACACTTCATATAAAACGTTTCAAATAAGTACTTCATTACACGCCGGCTGTAAACTAAAGAACGCAAACGCGCGCAATGATCTTCCGACGTCTATTTCGTGACAGACTTCGTTTTCAAAATGTTGAATCGTTCATATAGCGTTGCTAGGAGTAGATAGCATGCAGTTGATGTTGTTACTGTTGGCTTCGGAGGCTACTTATGTGATCCATTTTGCTGAATGCCAGGTAGGTTTGCTTTCAGATCCTGAATATATGGGGTTGGACATCTATCCAAAGTGGTTACTTTGTCGTTGAGTGGGCGTTAAATATCATCCGTATCTTTGGGTACCATGTACAAAGCAACGACCGTGCACTATTAGGCGGAATTGTACTGGTGCACTGAAGCTTATGATCAAATTCAGATTTAACAATTTTCATATCGGACACTAACCGACATGATCGACTGCATCACGACACTCCCCACGTTACGATGTCGTATGCGATATCAGTTGTCAACCGTTGGTTCGTTAGATGGCCCAATCAGTCGTAGGGATTCGGATAGGAGTTCGCGAAGAATGGATTTGGAGAACATAAAACTGGCCGTGCATGTTGAGCTTCCTCGAACATCGAGTTCCGTCGAGATATCGATTAGATGTTGTCAGTGGGTGTCAGCCAGCACACCAGCGCTCAGTGAAGGAATACCAGGTACCGGGAAAATCCAGCAAAAGTCACGCAGACAAAAATCCAGGTTTAACAATTGACGACCGGATGCTTTAACGAGCGAACCATTCGATGCTCGCATTACTGTATTGGACTCAAATCGTACGCCTGTTGGCGTATGAAGGATGACTCTAGCCTCTGTTCCTGTATCGTTTAGGAAATACATTCCAGAGTTTAACTCCTACAAGGGAAAGGCAACTAGTTTTGTTTCATCATCATCATCATCATAGACAGCAGTACTTAACGGCCACACAACCATGAAGAAAAAAAGATAAACCATGTACAGGAGACAGGTAAACAGAGGAGAAGGGACCTAACCCCTAAAAACGGCTACGCCTATTTTCAGGCATTCAGCATCAAGATGCCCCCACTTTTCAAACAAATAACTGAGCTGTAAGTGAAAGTAAGGCGTCATCAGCAAGACAGCTTTTTTATGGCCTTCAGTGCCCAGCGTCATTAAATGCATACTCTTCACAGACAACTCGACCAAACAACGACAGCATTCACGCCACTGAGTACTACTAGCCGCCATCTCACCTAACGTCCCAAACCACCGACTCCGTGAATCGTGAGGTTCCCAGTATGAGAGGCGAACCCTACCTACAATAGCTAACCTGTTCGTGAACGACCTCATTGCTCTACTCCAGGTCACCATCGGTCCACTTCGCACCTGTAGCGACTCTATTCACTATCGTCAACTGTGTTAGAGCTACGAGTGCCACTTGTATTATCTTTGTTTCCTACTTTTGTATGTACTTAAACGTTTGTTTGGACGAGTAGGGAAACCGAAAAGTCCCCCGCGGACTCGAACGTACGGTTCCGCCCTAGTGACTACCGATCGCAGGTCGCATTTTGACTTAGCCTTCACGTCACCATTCAACACACTGGGCTGTAATCGAATCCGCACAACAGCTTACCATCCTGCAGTCAACGGGTTAGTTGAACGTTTTCATCGGAAATTGTAAAGTTCGTTATCCTCTAGCAACAACCCTTCGTGGCACGAGGTTCTGCCATTCGTGTTGTTAAATATCTGAAACACGCTAAAAACCGACCTGTATACCACCCCTGCCCAGTTAGTCTATGGGTGCTCCTTACGTCTCTCTGGAGAGATGGTTGCCCCACGCGCAATGGGACTCATCAACTTCGCGGATTACTGCGAGCGGTTGGCCCAGTACATGAGACGACTCCGATGACCCCACCAGGAGAACAGACGATTCCAATGTACATAGATCCTCGTCTGTCAACTTGTTCCCACGTTTTGGTGCGTGCGGTTACTCTTCGACGACCTTTACACCCGCCGTATGCAGGCCCATTCTGCGTACTCACGCGCTACGATAAGACGTTCGTGTTGGAACGCGAGGTTGTTTCTATCGATAGATTAAAACCAGCGTTTTTAGATGTACCTGCTGTGAACATGGATTCGCGACCAACAACACCCTCAACAGCTAGTGCATTGCCCAACGTTAGTACAGATCCGGGTTCGGTTACGATTCCGCCTGGCTCGAAGGAGCCAAGTCTCCATAACAGACGTGGTTGAGAATTGCGGAGGCCGATGCAACTTGCAGACTATGTGATCGTGCGTCGTATCTAGTTTTAATTGTTGTTGCATGTTCTTACCAAGTTGCTTTTAGATGGCTTAATCTACAACGAATGCTGTCAGCAAGATTTTTTCTTAAAGAAAAGGATATAAAAAAGGAAACGCTTCATTCTTTTTGGACACAATGAACGCGGAAACCTGGGGAAGTTATCGTTTTCCATTTATAAATAATGTGTATTCTAGATACTGAATGTAAACCGGGACGCCGAGGCCACGCATCACGAGTGGACGCTGGAAAACTCGAAATTCTGCAAGGTCCGCCTAAGATGGATGTGAACAAGGCAACGATCCTACGAGGTCGATTACAACTGACCTGTCCCCAATTCCACTGCTTGCCTATGATTATTAACCCTTCAGACCGTGCTCCCCCGAACCAGTTCCAGTTGTTCTCCCTCGTTCTTTCACCAGCCGCAAACGTGAGATGTGTGACAGGGGTAAACTGGACCATTCATGCTGGTGTCAATGGTTCCTGCTAACTGAAACACTCCAACATTGTCAAAGTCAACACTTTGGTTGCCTTCTAGTGGGGGAGCTCTGTAGCGACTCTATTGGTTATTGTCAACTATATTAGAGCTACGAGTGCCATTTGTACTCCTTTTGTTTCCTACTTTTGTATATACTTAAACATCTGTTTGAATGAGTAGAGAAACCGAAAAGTCCCCCGCGAACGTACGACCCCGCCACGTGCACGCTTGTCGCTCCGCTCTGTTATCGTTTCGTATTTGTATCCGTTTACTCTTGCGTTGACCTCACAGGTCAACAATATACTCTTTGTCTACTCGCTGTATTATTCTCAACCGGCTGTCTTCGATTCACTCGATCCTACACACCTTACGCCAGGTGGCCACAACGTCGACGAAGAGTGTTCGATGTGGCAGCCAAATAGCTGACATCCTCAGTACACAACCTAACCTATGTCTGTGCAAATGTAAGGATTGGACGGAGGATCTCGTTTTTCAATCACTACCAAATACCCGCTTCCTAACCTCCTTGTTGTTTGTTCGCTTATACCACCAAACGTGAGCGATCGAACGCAGACATCGGTGGTGAACTGCCTAAACACGGTTCACGTCTTCTACTCTGAGCGGCCAAGTGCCGTGGCTGCTCAGTAACACAGCCCTCATGGTCGCCTTATATACACGGCCTCTCTGTCGCCAGAAATGCCCCAAATGGGCGAACATTGCCCTAACCTTAGAGATACGCACTTCTATTTCCTTTCCTTCACCGCCGCCAGTGCAGCTCTTCAGGTACATAAATCGATCAACTGTTTGCATGATTTTATTATCTAGCATTGAATCTACGTAATCACAGCAGTCTTGCAGAAACACTTTGCATTTTGAGGTTGCAAAGCGCATTACAAAGTATTTAGCAGAATGCGAAATAGCCCCTAGTGTTTGTGCTGTTTGGGAATTGTCAAACAGCATCACCTCGTCGTCAGCATAATTGTTGTAAACCCTCTAAACGGTACGCTGGTTCGTCCTTGGTATCGTAGTGCGCTTGGCAGAAATCGAACTCTCCTTCTTGTAATAATTAACACGAAAAATCTCGGTCCCGAAACATACTGCGACTGTTTCGTGATTTGCTCACAGGACAAGCCAAAAGACGTGTGCAAAAAACGGCTTTGTCCCCAAAACATGTGCGGCAAGACGAAAAATACAAAGTACTTATGGGTTGCACAGTGGCCAAAAAACATTCCCGAATCATAAAAGAGAGGAACCTTTGTCATGTATAATAATTAGGGTCACTAGTCAACATAGCAGAATAAAAGGTAGGACGGGTGAAAAACTGCCCAGGGTCACCTCTCGACCGCCCTGAACAGTTCTGCTAAGTAGGACGGAATCTCGTTTTTTCCCCTCCAGGACAGGCGGTTTTGGAGGGGAAACAATGGACTCCCTAACAATGATCAAGATCAGTCAGCCTTCCACCAGGCAAAAGATCTAAGCCGGCACCTTTCAACTGCGGGAGACAGTCCTCCATTATATCGTCCATCACAAAATCAGGCAAAAATAGTGAAACAAGACAGCCTTGGCGTATGCCGCTCCTGGTACTGTAACTGTCAGACAGTTCACCGTGAACTCTAACTTGAGCTGAAGTATGAGAATAAAGTGCCGACAGTATGTTCACATACTTGATCGGTATACACCTGCATTTAAGTGATTCTAAAAGTGTAGACCGATCCACCAAATCGAACGCATCTTTATAGTCCAGGAATACAGCGATTGTTGGCCGGTGGTACACATGACGCTGCTCCAGAATTTGACGAGGGGTAAACATGTGATCCATACATCTCCACCCAGGGCAGAACCTTGCCTGTTCATCCCTAACGTTTGCCTCTCGGGGTGCAGTGAGTCGACGAAGTATAATGGATGCCAGAGCTCTAGAGATGACTGGGGTCAAACTCATCCTTCTGTGACTTTCGCGAGAGCTCCGTACACCCTTCTTGAATATAGAAACCATCATCGAGTGACGCAGGCTGGGAGGGAGGGTCCCGTCGTCCACATAAGTTGAAAAGACCGCGTCAAAACTACAACTAACGCCTGCCCACCTTGTTTGAAAAGGGCCGGCATGAGATCATCTGAGACGACGACCCTATTACGACTGAAAACCGAGATACATTTGCGGACCTCACTCTCAGTCGGTAGTGTTAAATCTATCGACCAGAATGCTACACTACACGTTTGTGGTGGCAACACCGTAGAAGCAGGATGCTGGCTAAATTGACTCACAAAGTGTTCATTCCAGCGCTCTAGCCTTCTGGACTTATTAAGGGCGAGTGTGCCATCTGCTGCGTTTATAACTTCACTGTCAGATGGTCGCTGGGGCATAGTAGTACTGTTGTATGACAGGCAGTTTCGGTGGGAGTAGTATAATACTCATGAGTAGCATGTTACCCACAGGCAGCATTTTGGAACAAAAGAGCAAGTTCCGAACGCCAGGAAGACGGTGAACAAGAATAGACTGTCGGAATAGTGTATACGCACTATGGCAGAAGTTTCGCCAAGCAGAATGACAACGTACTACCATCCGATGTATGTGAGTGTATGTCTGATGTGCAGATGAGTGTACGTGTTTGTGGTTTGCTTTTTGACATGAACTATGCAGGAGTTTGCTCAATAAACGAGTTCTCTGGCCAAGCGTCTTTTGCGGTCACAACAGTACGGATAAATCTAAACAGTGTGCCAATGTTCCCCAAAGCAAAAGCGGTTTTCATTTCCCTAACTTTCCCCATTAACCAAGCCTCGCGATCAGCCTTTAGACTACGTTTCAGTTTCCTACGGATATCTCTTCTAAACTTGTCATGTGAACTGCCAGGAAGAATGTTCCGTCTGGCTCCTAACGACTCCAGAGATTTCTCTGAAATTCAATGTTTGTTAAAATTATGTACCCCTGTGCCGCATGCCATAGTATCTGCTTCACAAATGGTCTGATAGACCTGGGTTCAGCAGTTGTTAGGATCTTCGGAGTGAGAACTACTGAGGCAGCTTTCCAAGCTGGTTTGGTACTTGTGCTTCATCGACGGTATGGCCAGTTTCTCAGCAGCCAGCTGTTGTAATCGATAGGGTCGTTGCCCAGGAAAAATAGGAACAAAACGACAGCGTACCAACGCGGGATCTAGATCCAAGTTTGTGCTCCAGTCAGAACAACAGTCTTGAATGAAACCTCGCCGCCTGTGACTAGCGGCTATGTGGTCTATCTGAGACTAGGTCTGATTCGAAGAAGGTGGGCACCAGGTACAGTAATGACGTGCACGATACTTAATACTAGTACTGGCTAAAAATAGCCTATGCCCAGTGCCCCGTCCACTTTCTTGCTATTTCCTCTTCCTGCTTCTAATCTTTCTCTCTTCAAGCCAAGGCAACTGGCAGTCATTGACATATTTAGTGTCCGCATTATGTGATAAACAGGCCAGTAGACTATCTCGCAGAGCACTCGAGTCTGAAGCTGATTGTGTGCGGTGTCTCCGAGACACGTATTCACGACCCTGTCTTTGTCGTTTGTTCGAACTTGATTTTGGGCAATATTGCCAACCAACGACTTTGTCTTTGTGACCTTTGTGACGGCGAAGGTGGATCTTGCGACCAAGCTTAAGTGACGATCACACTAGTTTGTCAAGCAAGACGACGTTTGATGGGTTAACTTCTAGTGAATAGCTTTTCGGATCCTGTCAGACATAGTATTTTGGTCAGTCTGTCGACATAGATCGAAAAGGTCTCGTTTGTTTATCCTATCTGCGTATAGTCTAAGGGACAATGATTTAGAAGCTTTCGAGAACGATCTCCATGATGTCCCATTGGACTTGCTCAAAAAACTGAAACAGATACATCTAAGTTTTACTGATGACATGAACATGCAGCATCATCGTTTAGATCCAGAACGGAAGCGGTTGAATCATGTGTCCGGTGTCTGGGCTCTGCGCACTGAGAGTGGAGATCGGCTGGTGCATTTGGGCACATCTCGGATTCTATATGTCGAATTACGCATTTAAGCACAAACGGAGGCAATCAGCTACGCTGAGACTGCGTTTTCCAACCCAACCGTGGACACAACCAGACCATATCGTCATCAGCTGCCCGTAGTGGCTCTCCGTTGGAGATTGCCATTCATTCGGTAGTAGCCGTGTTGATTCAGACCGGACGTTATATGCGCCTCCTTTGTTTTGCCTCCCGTTGAAAAAATTAGAATGGCCAATTAGAAACTGAGAGACGAAGATATACAAAACGCTCATCCAACAACACAGACACTGAAGCTACCCAGATCACGACGGTAATGTAAGCAATGCGAACGATAGGCAGAAATATTAACCTATTACGTAGAGTTCTGTCCTAAAGAAATTTTGCAGATACAGTAGGAATGGGTTGTCGACTCAACACAGTTTATAATAAAACGCCAACTCATCCTCTTTTACTTCGAATACGACCGTGACTACCGTTTACTGAACCGCAAATTTGCGAACGGTCTAAGTATTGACCGTGTAGCTCCCTTGGCCGAGTGGGTCAAACAGATGGGAAGGACATTTCATTAGGGAAAAGTCGAGTGCTGCTTACCATGGTTCGTAGTTATACTGGCCGTGGGCAAGATTTTGATCATTTCGGATTTACAGCCTGTAGCACTGATTTGTCATATTGATCGAATACTTTGAAGAACAATACAACTGTCTTTAGCCAGTTCATTGCGCTATTGGCAATGAGGATACTATGTTTGGTCACGCCATTTCAGACGATTCTTCATCGGAAACCGAAGTGGTCTTGAAGCTTAAATGTTTAAAACGTAGTAAAGGTCCAGTTTCTCACATTCTGTCCAGAACTCTTCAACAATGGCGACTGGAGATTGTTGGATGCCCTGATCTTACTCTTTTGTTCCATATGAGACGCTGAACAGGTGCCTCGTCAGTGATGTTTGGCGAGCCATTTCTGTTTTCAAAAAGACGACAGAACGTGGTTGGTGGCATCTGTTCCGGATTAGCCTGTTACAATGATCAAACTCAAAGGACGCCTGAGCACAATATTCACCACAAGTGGCCTCTGCTACACGACTCGTGGCTATACTAACAAGCCACGTATCTAATCTTAGTCCGAAGGACCAAGACCAGGAGGCGTAGGATTCGAGATCTTCGTGGTCCAACCGACCAACACCGGATGACCAGATGGTTGGCTAGTATGCAAGTGAAACCTTCACCTGTCGGAAACAGAAAATAGAAGCTTAAGTGCTTAACCTGCAAAGAAGGGTGTTGAAGATGTAAGGCGACAATTAGTTTATTGTAATGGTATATATCACTACACTCTAGGTAAGAGGAAGTGGGAAAACGAAAACTTTGGGTTGGAACGTAAACCAAATGAGACATTGGTCGAATAGTGTGCCAACAAAGCTGAGTGAAAGAAAAGGTAGGCCACCATGACCTAGGCTTCTGAAGTGGTGGGGAGATGATTTAACAAACGACAGTATTTGTTGGATGATACTAATGACAAATCGATAAAACAGTCGTAGTTTGTTTGCGTCTAACGTACTCGTTGGCGGATTCGCGGCAGTTTTCATCGCGATGTCACACTGTCATATCACCACGGCGCATGGTATTTACAGCTCGTTTGCAAAACGCGCACTTCCCTTCACACGCTCATAAACATCTCCCGTTGCATATTTAGAAGCCCGTTCGGATCGTCTGGTTCAGTGCTAGGTCCTCTCAAGACCGAAAATCGATAGCACAAGGCGAAAGACTTAATTAAATAACTTTCTGACAACGTAGCTCCTGGCCATCAAGGTTTTGTCTGTCTGCTCCGGAATCTGTTCATCGCTCATCTCACGGACATGTCTTGGACAAGGAGACTGGTTGTGCGTTATTATGGTTTTAGTCTTGCCCGTGTTCGCTCGCCGAAGTGCCTCCGAAAATCCAAGAAGGGTTTCGGATAGTGCAGATAGAAGTGGTCCAGATAACGCACATTCCGTTGATTCGGAATCTTCGTAGAAGGTACCATTGAACGGTAGACAAGCAGCTCGGTCTTCATCCTTAAACTGTGGTTCTACCAGACGCGTCTTTTAAGACGCCCGAAAGTAGCATTAGGCTTCATCATCCGAGCTCGCGATTGATGGTCCACGGTGAGATCATCTGACAAATTTCTGCTGTGTTAGCAGAAGTCTATTCTGCGATCCATATTGTCTCCATTAAAGCGGATTCCAGGTGTGGACAAGTCATATGCGCTTGAAGGAGGTTGGTAGGAGGAAAATATTCTACTTGTGTTGATGTCCAAACACACTTTTGATACCGCGGTCGTGAAACCCATGGCCAGTCATTGGAGTCCGTCTTCGCTGTGATCGAATAACGTACTGCGGTGTGCAAAGAACAACATACACATGTCGAATTGCTTAACTGGCTTGGGACGTCGGATATTTAGCAAGCGACCATCCGTATGGTATTCAACTTCTCCAGAGTTCTGAAGAACAACTGTTAGCATTTGCATTGGTAGCAAGGTGGCTTAGCAGACTACCAAAGTGCTCGCGCCTGATTTTCATGGTATTCTCCTGCCGAATGTGCAAAAAGCCAGAGTCACCGCCAATCACTACTCTAGTAAACTGGACAGATGAGCCAAAGTTCGTCGGCGGCTAGTCGTGGAGCTACCTCTATTATCGGTGGTTCGTGTAGAACTACATTAGATCAGTGCTTTTTCCACCTGTCTTCTCTGATTCCACGAAGCGGTTGAACGAGTTTTCGGCGAACCCTCCCGAATGCGGCTCTTTTGGCTTAATTATTCGACTCCATTGTGGGAATAGCAAACGCCGCACTGTTCTCTCATATCAAATTGGAGACACCTACATTGTTTTCGTCGAACCAGTTCGGGCGTTTCTAGTGCTGGATACCTCTCATCCCAACGGTTTCTGCCGTGATCTAGTTCATAAGATGTCACATACTGTCAGAAGTGGTAGACACAGGAATGTCCTTTAAAGGAACAACAATGTTTTTATATTCCCCAATGCTTTAACACCAAGCTTTTGCCATACTCTAGACGATCTACAGTAAACATGTTTGCAACCAAGAATGAACGATTAGTCCTGACCAGTCTGTGGTCTGTGCTCATGGAGCCTCGTGCATTACTGGTGTGATATACACTTCGCGGATGTCGTGCGATTAAGTATTCAGGCAAGTAGTGATGATCGTTTCGTGAGTTGTTTCTTGTCATGATATTAGTCGCGTCCAGCCGGAATCACGTGATTGTTATAGCCAGCTGGTGAACAGCACACAGACGGAACAGATAATTACCATTCTCATTGACTGCACTAATGTCATAGAGTCCGAGGACTCCCGGTTTGGCCGTTAGGTTAAGCTCAACTTGCTCGTTGAACTCCTGCAGAACAAACAGTCGATCACTCACTGGCGTCGAACGAACCATGGCGAACAGCTTATCGTAGAACTGGTTTTCGTCTCGTCAGTCTGACAGTTGGACCATAAACATCACGGAATGTGGCAGGCTTACCTCGACCGAGTCGCAGGCTCGCGATTATGGTTTGAGGGTTAATGCCATGCGGGACGCGTTTTGTCGAAGAATTGTTGCAGTAAGCGACTACGAAACAAACATCGCCAACCGGATAATTAGTGAATTAGAGGGTGTGTCTAGCATCTGCTTCCGAAGTTTGCCTTGGCCTGAAGACCTTGATTCGCTCAAGGTCACGACCTTGCTGCCGCAGCGTCTTAATTCCATGGCGATCAATGTGGTGTGACTGTTCTGTTGTCCCAGCAGAAACTATGCATTGTACGTCCCAACAAACAGTGCATTGCAACTTTTGGCCTGTCTCTGGCCCTACGCTGTGTTATCGGGATTTGACCGAGCGATGTTTGCTGTAAGGTCCGTGTTGGAGTGGTCATTTGGGATGAATGGTCGGCGGCGTATTTTCGTCTAACCATCCTGTTGGATATATCAGATACGGCAGCCCGGCTTATCCTGCGCGACGACCGGTGCAACATCTCATTTGCTGTGTTGTATTGTCTTTTTTTATGTGGGCTTGGGATACCACCAGAACGTCCAGACCAAAACGTGACAACGATTAGGGCTCACAGCCAAAGCTTTTGGCTTGTAATGGACAAGTGGATATGCTCTCACCGCTCGTCCACTAATAGTTTAGAACGCCTTCCCTGAATAGCAATCGAAACCTAGTCCTAACGAGCATTGAATTGAAATTGCGCGATAAGGTTCGGAAACAAACCGCATACTTCCGGCGATATTTGAAAATATGATAAATATTTGGATCTAGCCTAGTCTGAGTCCAACGGTAGCAGCCAAATGGAGAAGAGAAAAGAATACGAGATGGGCTTTGGCGCATTCGTGGGCAATCGAAAACGCGTCAGGTGAAAAATGCATAAAACCTTCTAGTCCGTTAAACAATACTAGAAAGAGTGCCAACGAAATGCTGTTGGAGACCAAAATAATGGGCGAGTCGTTAGTAAAAGGGTATTTGCCGCATGCAATTAGTTGCACTACTGAAGAAAGTGAGACTGAGTTAGTTTCAGGCCTCCTATGACAGACGTACAGAGAAGCATGCATACAGAAAAGACGAACAAAGAAACACGGTTACGGTCAGGATTTTTAGACAATCCACATAATCGTTAGTCACTATAAGTTAAGGTTTGGTGTCATTACCGAAATAGAATTTTGCATGTATATCTACTGGATTAACTGACCCACTGAGGTTTTCAAGGCTTATAGTTCATGTTTACGTTTTTAATAGGTGAGAGTCCAGAAAATCAGTAACACTCGATCCGATAAGCTATCCAAGGTTCAACAATCGCTTTCTGGTTCATTTATCGATCGTGCGTCGAAATAAGCGCAGATGAATCGCAGCCTTACTCTTCTGAGAACATTCCCGTTAATGCGGGTTAACTGGTGCAGATAACCGTGGATGTAACTAGCACCGTGAGTGGTCTTTCAAAAGGTCGGGTCATCAAGATGTACTGATTGACCGAGTAGACCAGCTACGAACAACCTCACAACAATTCTAGAAGCTGTATTCAGCCATGCAGGGGAAAACACAAAATCCAAGTGTATTTTCATTGTTAATCAACAGGGGTTCAGTTCTACTGCGACCCCAACTTCTTGCTGATGTGCTAATCATGTGTCTTTTGTTGGAAAAGGAACTGTCCTGTTGGGTACAATGAACGGAGAACTTGCAGTAACGAAAGCTTATCATTTAGGGCGTATCCCATTTTCAGATAAGCATGCTGGCCCAATTCGACCACCTCGTGCGGCAGGATGATGTTCAGATGAGTCGGCGTTTTTTGAATCTTGCAACTACGGTTGTGTTTTCGTGGACTCTGCCACTTGGAGGTTGTTCACGGGTCTTGTAATACGACGGCTACTGAAAAACATAGTGATAGAAATACGAATAAATCTGGCAGGTTGGCGACTTGGTCGCCGTCTCATCGATCGTACCTGTACTTTGCAACATACATTGGAGCGTTTGTGCCTCTTTTCTTAGTCAGCGGTAATGATATTTGTGAGCCTATAAACGGTTTTCAGCTTCATGTCACCGATATACTCATTGGAATTGTCTCCATCACAGGGGCATTTCAGTGAAGTACGTCATTGTCTGCTCACTGTAAGTGCAAGGCGCATATTTACGGGCGTTATTCAGAGCGGTCTCCATTTCAGGGTGTGTTCGACAGATGTGTTTCATCTTCTTTTCCAACCAGGTGATAACATATATTCTAAAAGTTGCACTCTGGTTTCCGAAGCTATTGAAGTGTTCTTGTCCAGTAGTAAGCTGACCCCTAATGAATATTTAAACAATATTACCTTACCTATTTCGGCAGGTTAAGATGAACCTGCCAACTGGTTTAGATGGTCTCTTTGACATGTGAAGTCCGTGACTTCAACCTAACTGTGAAGTTCCTGATCGCGGAGTCATCGATTGAAGTTAACAGGATGGTTACTATGATCCTATCGAGACAATCGGGCAATCTGAAAACTGTTCACACGAGGTTGCGGTTGAGTCCTTATTTATGATTGGTCGATCACGCCTACTGTGCGGTTGCGGACGTTGTGGTTAACATGCTAGTCTCACAAACACGAGGGTCGAAATGCAAACTCCATTTGGAACTAGGGTATACACTAATAGTGGACCACGATAAGAGTGGAACTCGCGTCTCATCATCATCATCATCATCATCATCATCATCATCATCATCATCATCATCATCATCATCATCATCATCATCATCATCATCATCA